>CM035432.1:93916017-93921017 GCA_020310875.1 Ceratopteris richardii
CCTCTAAAAGTAGGGAGATATTCTCTCCATCTCAACAATCAAATTTCCACGACTAATGAGGTAGGTGGATGACTTTAAGTGGTTACAAACATATGTCAAGTCACTTAGACTTTTACAAGGGGTAAACAAGTAAGAACATATAAGCATATGTTCACATGAGCCTTGCTTTTGATTGAAGCCTTGATAAACCTTTATCCATGCTAGTCTTCCATAAGTCCAAGGGTTCAAGCCAATGTGTGTAGGCTTGTTTGCACCAACAGCTCCCCCTCAAGCCAAACACTTTGGCTTAAGTCTTCTTCTTCATTCTTCAATTACTTCCTGCAATCCAATCATAGATTTGAATCTTCCTAGCTTGTTTCCATCCAATGCCTTGGTAAGTAAATCTGCACATTGCATATTAGTAGAAACATATGTCAATTGAATCTCTTTACTTAACAATTTCTCTCTCACATAGTGGTAATGAACCTCTATGTGTTTGGTTCTGGCATGATAAATTGGATTTGCTGCAAGGTGAAGAGAGCTAGTGTTATCTCCAAATATAATAGGTGGTCTTGTGAATAGACCTAACTCTGTATATAGAAGCTTCAACCAGATAGCTTCTTGAGTAGCATTTGCAAGTCCTCTATACTCTGCTTCAGTGGATGATAATGCCACTGTAGGTTGCTTCTTAGCTGACCAAGAGATATGCTTATCTCCTGCAAAACAAATGTACCCTGAGGTGCTCCTCCTATCATCCTTGCATCCTGCCCAATCTGCATCTGAATAGATTTTAATATCAATGTCTGATGTGTAAGGAAAATACAAACCATGGCTTTGAGTTCCCTTGAGGTACTTCAAGATCTTCTTTGCTGCCTCTAGGTGAGGTACTCTAGGTTTGTGCATGAATTGACTAAGCACACTTACTCCATATGCTATGTCAATTCTTGTCAAGGTAGCATAGTTCAAACTACCCACTATACTTTGATATCCTGTAATGTCTTTGAGTTCTTCTCCTTCATGAGCACTTAGCTTTTGGTTAACCTCCATTGGAGTAGTAGATACCTTAGCATCCTGCAAACCAAACTTCTTGACCATATCCTGTACATACTTCTTTTGAGTAATGTATATACCTGAGTTTGTGTAGATCAATTCAAGACCTAGAAAATATTTTAGTAATCCAAGATCACTAATCTTGAATTCTTTCATCATCTGACTCTTAATGTGTCTAATCCCATTGACATCATTACCTGTAATGATGATGTCATCAACATAGACACATAAGTAGATTACCTCTGTACTACTTCTCTTTATGAATAGAGAAGTGTCTGCTTTGCTCATCACAAATCCTTGGTCTTGGAGGTAGGTGGTCAATCTGTAGTTCCATGCTCTAGGTGCCTGCTTCAAACCATACAGAGCCTTCTTCAATTTACAAACATAATGTACCTTTCTTGGATCTTCATAGCCAGGTGGTTGTGACATGTAGACTTCTTCAGATATCCATCCATTTAGGAATGCATTCTTCACATCCAATTGGTACATGTTCCAATTCTTGGATGCAGCTACACTCACCAATATTCTGATAGTTGGCATCTTGGCCACAGGAGAAAATGTCTCCTCATAATCAATGCCTTGGGTTTGTGCAAAACCCTTGGCTACCAACCTAGCTTTGTACCTGTTAATAGTTCCATCTGAATTCTTCTTTAATTTGTAGATCCATCTGGATCCTATTACCTTCATGGTATCCTTCTTGGGTACCAAGTCCCAAGTATCACTCTCTTGGAGGGCTTCTATCTCCTCATCCATGGCTTCTCTCCATTCTGGCTTTGTAATTGCTTCTTCATAGGTACCTGGTTCTTCATTCAACAAGTCTTTTGCAAGATATACAGAATGTTTAGTTACAAGTGATGTGTCATACCCAAATCTGATAGGTTTCTTCTTCTCTCTCTGAGATCTTCTCATAGCTTGAGTAGAAGTCTCTGCCTTGTCCTCCAATTGCTTCATTTTCATCTTTCCTTTGGACTTCCAAGCCTTGAACTCTTCAAGGTTGATGGTATCATCATCTGAGCTTGAATCTTCTTGCTGAGTTGGCTCTTCCTTGGTAAGCTTTGGAAAGTCTTCCTCCATGTCATAAGGTAGACTCACTTTCCTGCATTCATTCTCATACCATGAGTCATTCTCATCAAATATGACATCTCTACTTACCTTGAACCCTTTGTTTGTAGGGTTGTAGAATCTGTATCCCTTTTGGTTCAAATCATAACCAATGAAGATACATTTCTCTGCCTTTGGGTCTAGCTTTCCTCTCACCTGTGAGGGAATATGCACATATGCAACACACCCAAAGATTTTGCAATGATCTAGAGAGGGTCTCTTACCATGCCATGCTTCATATGGTGTCATGCCATCAAGTGATTTGGATGGCAACCTATTGATGAGATAGGTGGCAGTGGACACACTCTCTGCCCATAGGTAATTTGGCAACTTTTTCTCATTGAGCATAGACCTAGCTGTTTCCACTATAAGTCTATTCCTTCTTTCTGCTACCCCATTTTGTTCTGGTGAGTACCTTGTAGTGATCTCCCTCTTGATACCTCTTTCCTGCAAGAAATCTTCAAACTCATTGGAGAAGTACTCTCCTCCACCATCTGATCTTAGCCTCTTCAAGCTTCTACCTGTTTGATTCTCAACAAGTGCAAGATACCTCTTGAAACAATTAAACACTTCATCTTTATGCTTCATAAAGTACAAAATGGTCCATCTGCTATAGTCATCAATGAAGGACACATAATACCTTGAACCAGAAATGGAAGGGTCCTTGCTAGGTCCCCAAACATCTGTGTGTACCAAGTCTAGGTAGTCTTCATGCATGAAACCTTTTCTTGAGTAGGGTAATCTGTGAGACTTACCAAATTGACATGATCCACATTTGTAAATCATGTGTTGCTTGGATACATTAGGTATCCCAAGCACACACTGATCCCTGCACATTTGCTTGATAGTCCTTTCACCTATGTGCCCTAGTCTTTTATGCCATATCTCTAACTCTGAGAGTGTCTGATCCTTATAATTATACAAAGCAATATTTTTTGTATCTTCTAGCTCAAATGTAAATAATCTACCTGATTTCTCCCCTTTGGCTATCCTCCTGAATCCTTGTTTTGGGTCCTCCACATATGCTCCATGTTGTGTGAATCTGACCTGCAAACCTTTCTCCACAATCTGACCAACACTCATCAGATTCTTAGTTATTGTTGGTACATAGAGTACCCTGCTTAATAGGTTCTGATTACCATCACATGTCTTCACATTTCCAATTTTGACCACAGAGTGTTTAGTGTCATCACCTGTTTGTACCTGATGTTTGCCCTTGGGCTCTTCCAAATCAGAAAGCAATGCCACATTGCCAGCTACATGGTTAGAACATCCTGAGTCAATGTAAAATAAATGATCATCATTTGTACCTATTTTTGAGGTCATATTCATGATCAATAAGGAGTCATCTTGCTCCTCTGTGTAGTTGTTGTAGTCTCTTCTATTTCTGAATCCACCTTGGTAGCTTCCATTGTGGTTGTTGTTGTAATTGTTGTTGTATTGGTTGTTGTACCCATTGTAGCTTTGATTGTGGTTGAATCTGCCTCTTCCTTGAGAGTATCCACCTCTTGAGTAGCCTCTTCCTCTCTGGTTTTTATAGTTCTTGTAGCATTCATCTGTGGTATGATTGGACAACCCACAGATGTTGCAAGGTGATGAGTTGTAGGGTCTCCCCCTACCTGACTTACCTCCTCTGCCTCTTCCTCTAGATGACCTACCTCTCCCTGCATAATTGGCTTGAGAGGTAGAGCCTTCTTCATCCTGTTTCTTCTTGCCTTTATCTTTAACTTTCTTATCAGTAAAGAGAGCAGAGGGGTTATTACCTTTTGATTGATCTCCAGCCTTGGTGAACTTTGCTTCATGTGTAAATAGTTGGCCCATGAGTGTTGTGAGATCAGGGGTATGCATGTCCATGTAGAGGTCCATTGCAGTGGTGAAACTTTCCCACTTATCATCTGCCTTGAGTCCATTTGTCACTTGCCTGACTATTTGCTCCTCTTCAATTTCCTCTCCAATGCTTGCTAGTTGGTCTGCCACATCTTTGATCTTTGTCACATAATCTGAGACTGATTGCTTGGGCTGCTTCCTAAGTGTTGTGAACTCTATCCATAATTGATTCTTCCTGGCCCTTGTGTTGGAAGAAAAGTAATTTGACAAGGTTTCCCAAGTCTCTTGGGAAGTCTTACAGTTCCTTACATGAGGTAAAAGAAAATCAGATATAGAGTTTAAGAGATAAGACCTTGCCAAAGCATCCTTTGCACACCATTGGTTAAGTCTTTCATGCTCATCCTTTGTAGGTAGGCCTCTGGTTTTGAATGAGGGCAACTCCTCATCTCCTGATATGTATCCAAATAGACTTCTCCCTTGTAGATAGGTCTTCATTCTCAGTGACCAAGCTTGATAGTTGTTTCTGTCCAATTTGTCAATGAATGAAGGGAAACCATCACCCATGATTACCTTCTTTTGCTCTGATACCACTGTTGAGAGTGATGGATGGATGCACTCAGGAAATCAGTTGGTGCTGCAAATCCTGCTTAACACCTGCCCTCTTTTCTTTTCAGATATGCTTAGTACACAAGTTTAGCTTCCTAATGACATAAAGAAACCATATATGTGCTTTGGAAATGATTTGTGTAATGACCAAATCAAAACAGATAACTTGGTACTTCACAAATTGAGCAAAACCTTCTATTCCTGTACTGATACCTGCTCAGACTTTTACTCAGTGTGTCCAGCACACTTAAAATTGGCACAATTCCTTTTGGGAGTAACAATGTACCTTAGTAAGCTACCAATCACAAGTGGAATCACTTCAATTGACTAACTATGCACTGAGAAATAAGTTTAGCAAAAATATATCTACCCCCGACTTTTCAGGAACTCTGCAGACAAATACCAGTGTGCACCTCGATTTGATTTTCTCCCAAATG
>CM035432.1:93928517-93931017 GCA_020310875.1 Ceratopteris richardii
TACAGGAATAGAAGGTTTTGCTCAATTTGTGAAGTACCAAGTTATCTGTTTTGATTTGGTCATTACCCAAATCATTTCCAAAGCACATATATGGTTTCTTTATGTCATTAGGAAGCTAAGCTTGTGTACTAAGCATATCTGAAAAGAAAAGAGGGCAGGTGTGAAGCAGGATTTGCAGCACCAACTGATTTCCTGAGTGCATCCATCCATCACTCTCAACAGTGGTATCAGAGCAAAAGAAGGTAATCATGGGTGATGGTTTCCCTTCATTCATTGACAAATTGGACGGAAACAACTATCAAGCTTGGTCATTGAGAATGAAGACCTATCTACAAGGGAGAAGTCTATTTGGATACATATCAGGAGATGAGGAGTTGCCCTCATTCAAGACTAGAGGACTACCTACAAAGGATGAGCATGAAAGACTTAACCAATGGTGTGCAAAGGATGCTTTGGCAAGGTCTTATCTCTTAAACTCTATATCTGACTTTCTTTTACCTCATGTAAGGAACTGTAAGACTTCCCAAGAAACTTGGGAAACCTTGTCAAATTACTTTTCTTCCAACACAAGGGCTAGGAAGAATCAATTATGGATAGAGTTCACAACACTTAGGAAGCAGCCCAAGCAATCAGTCTCAGATTATGTGACAAAGATCAAAGATGTGGCACATCAACTAGCAAGCATTGGAGAGGAAATTGAAGAGGAGCAAATAGTCAGGCAAGTGACAAATGGACTCAAGGCAGATGATAAGTGGGAAAGTTTCACCACTGCAATGGACCTCTACATGGACATGCATACTCCTGATCTCACAACACTCATGGGCCAACTATTTACACATGAAGCAAAGTTCACCAAGGCTGGAGATCAATCAAAAGGTAATAACCCCTCTGCTCTCTTTACTGATAAGAAAGTTAAAGATAAAGGCAAGAAGAAACAGGATGAAGAAGGCTCTACCTCTCAAGCCAATTATGCAGGGAGAGGTAGGTCATCTAGAGGAAGAGGCAGAGGAGGTAAGTCAGGTAGGGGGAGACCCTACAACTCATCACCTTGCAACATCTGTGGGTTGTCAAATCATACCACAGATGAATGCTACAAGAACTATAAAAACCAGAGAGGAAGAGGCTACTCAAGAGGTGGATACTCTCAAGGAAGAGGCAGATTCAATCAACATCAAAGCTACAATGGGTACAACAACCAATACAACAACAATTACAACAACAACCACAATGGAAGCTACCAAGGTGGATTCAGAAATAGAAGAGACTACAACAACTACACAGAGGAGCAAGATGACTCCTTATTGATCATGAATATGACCTCAAAAATAGGTACAAATGATGATCATTTATTTTACATTGACTCAGGATGTTCTAACCATGTAGCTGGCAATGTGGCATTGCTTTCTGATTTGGAAGAGCCCAAGGGCAAACATCAGGTACAAACAGGTGATGACACTAAACACTCTGTGGTCAAAATTGGAAATGTGAAGACATGTGATGGTAATCAGAACCTATTAAGCAGGGTACTCTATGTACCAACAATAACTAAGAATCTGATGAGTGTTGGTCAGATTGTTGAGAAAGGTTTGCAGGTCAGATTCACACAACATGGAGCATATGTGGAGGACCCAAAACAAGGATTCAGAAGGATAGCAAAAGGGGAGAAATCAGGTAGATTATTTACATTTGAGCTAGAAGATACAAAAAACATTGCTTTGTATAATTACAAGGATCAGACACTTTCAGAGTTAGAGATATGGCATAAAAGATTAGGGCACATAGGTGAAAGGACTATCAAGCAAATGTGCAGGGATCAATGTGTGCTTGGGATACCTAATGTATCCAAGCAACATATGATTTACAAATGTGGATCATGTCAGTTTGGTAAGTCTCACAGATTACCCTACTCAAGAAAAGGTTTCATGCATGAAGACTACCTAGACTTGGTACACACAGATGTTTGGGGACCTAGCAAGGACCCTTCCATTTCTGGTTCAAGGTATTATGTGTCCTTCATTGATGACTATAGTAGATGGACCATTTTATACTTTATGAAGCATAAAGATGAAGTGTTTAATTGTTTCAAGAGGTATCTTGCACTTGTTGAGAATCAAACAGGTAGAAGCTTGAAGAGGCTAAGGTCAGATGGTGGAGGAGAGTACTTCTCCAATGAGTTTGAAGATTTCTTGCAGGAAAGAGGTATCAAGAGGGAGATCACTACCAGATACTCACCTGAACAAAATGGGGTAGCAGAAAGAAGGAATAGACTTATAGTGGAAACAGCTAGGTCTATGCTCAATGAGAAAAAGTTGCCAAATTACCTATGGGCAGAGAGTGTGTCCACTGCCACTTACCTCATCAATAGGTTGCCATCCAAATCACTTGATGGCATGACACCATATGAAGCTTGGCATGGTAAGAGACCCTCTCTGGATCATTGCAAAATTTTTGGATGTGTAGCATATGTGCATATTCCCTCACAGGTAAGAGGAAAGCTAGA
>CM035432.1:93961466-93966466 GCA_020310875.1 Ceratopteris richardii
TAGTTGACTCAGGACTTTAACTTTTCAAAGATCTATTTCAACAAGATATTGAAGCATTGTCTTTATCTTTAAGAGAAATAAGCTAGTTTCTCAAAAAGATTCAAAGTAAATCAAAAACATCATCCAACCACAAGATACTAGTGTGGTAACCAACATCAGTGTGTCGACCCACTGAGGTTCTGTTGATGAGTTTGGTATTCAAATAATGCTTCACTTGAGACTAAGTTCAGGTCACATTCAATCTTTTTGACTCCTAATTGTGAATGCAATTCTTGTGCATTTCTTTGAGTCAGAAGAGTGAATTTATCAAGTTACACTAGGAACTTGATACTTGACTGAGTCAATTGAATCTTTAGTTGAAAAGATCAACTCAAAATCAAAGTCAAACCTCTTTCAGAACTTTATCAAATATTTCTGATCAATAACACTTAAGCTTGAAGTGTTCTAAGAAGATCTTGGAAGTTCCTTACTTCATATCTTCAATTTCCTTGATCTTGAAGTCATCTTGAAGTATCGTAAGATACTACTTTCATCCTTTACGAATTAAACTTTTCTTGAAGTCTTAATTCCCTTGAGGATGAAATCTAACTTCAAAATCCAAACTAGGACTAAAAGATAATTATCATCCCACGGTCCGATGTCCCATACCATCTTTCCTATATCAATCTGAGTATAAAATCTGGTGTCCCATACCACCCTATTTTATATTCACATTAATGTGTGGGTGATTCTTATCCTAAAGTCTAAACATCTCTTGATAGAGTACCTTATCTCTTCAATTCTTTTACGAGAATTTAGAAGTTCCAGGTATTACCTCTAACTAGATTTTCTAGGTTTTGATTCCTTCACATGATCATCTCACAATCATGTGCTTTACCTTGGGAACTTGAAAACCTCTTAACAGAATATCAATTCTTCTTTGCTAGGGTTTTCAAATGAAAACCAATCAAAATTCCAAGTACTTGAATTTTCATAGATTCAAGTTCAATTGGATTATCCTTGACCAATTTTGTAGCGACAAGAGCTTTTGACTTCTTGTCTTTAGATTCCTTTCTTTACTAATGCTTTAGGTACCTACCCCGGGGACTTTATTTAGGAATCTCTTTACTGCTTAAGTCTTAAGCATCCGCTCATGCTTTCTGGATTTGTACCAAAATCCCTTTAAGGATAGGTAAACACTTATGTTTTACCTTCCACAAACTTAATTACCATTTTCACGGTTGCAGACTACATTCTTGGAATTTCTTTACTCTGTTCAGACTTGGAACAACTTACTCTTTTTCACAGTTTTCCATCGAATAAATGGAACCTGAGTGAATAATTCCCAAAAGGAATTTTATTACCAATACTTGGGCAATCTACAAAGTAGTTCTAATCGCACATTACTTGGACAATCATGGCCAAGATTGATCAAGTCTGGTTGATCTTGCGATAAAAATAAAGACTTATAGTCTTTATCTTTAAGATCTCTTAAACTATCTTTAAGCTTCTTTGCTTACCTGTAGGATTTTTAGAGATCTTTCTCAAGTCCAAGCATACACTTATGCCTCTCAGATTCCAAAGCTAAGAATCTTTGATATACCTTTAGGTTATATCACAAATAGGACTTGAAATACCACTTCTAGTGGTTTGGGATGTCCGGGAACTACTTACTTATTGTTTAAAGAGTATGAAGATTTTCATTCTCAATACTTGAAAGAATGCCATTTCTTCAAAGACTTGAGATTCCTTCTAAGGAATAACTTGAGCAAATGATTCATCTTGGAATCTTTTGCAATATTAAAAGAACATTTGAAAGAAATTCTTTCAAATAATATCTAAAAAAAAAAATTACTGATTCAATTGTATTCATTTCCTGAGTATCAAACTAGAGACAAAATATCACATTTTGGATATGGTTTCCCATGCCACTATGAAAGTTTGAGTTGACTTTTTGTTTATGTGATATCGACTTCTATTCGTGAGTTTGATACCAGACTCATTATTATTGGTCAATCTTCAGATGTTACTAGAGTCCTTTAAACATATTTCACTAATCAAATTTATGTTTAAAGTCCAAGCATCTATTGATGATTGATCCAATAGTAATGCAACTAGGAACACTTTGAACTTTATAATTTGTTTAGGAGAAGTTCATGGATTTAAGATCCATTTCTTGGAACTTTCTACTCCTAAATGAAAAGTTCACACTTGCTTCAAGTCTTTAGGAACTTATATTATTTCCTAAAGATTGCTTAGCTAGTTGCATCATTTACCAGAGATGCAATTATAGAACCTAACATCCTTTTATTGATATCAAGGATCAATTGATGTTGAGGTTTAACCTTTGATTTCCATCACCCCTTGGGATGAAATCAAATGAAAAAAGCTTGGTACCTTTATATCTTGGCAAAACATTTATATCCTAAAGAGGTTTTGCTTTCATCATTCCTTGGACCTATCATATAATATGAATTTATGTGTATTTTGGGAAGAGTTCATGAATCAATTAAGATCCTCTACTTGGAACATCTACCTTCCCAAAAATAAATTCATCTTAAACATGGTAGGAGAATGATCTCACATGAAATAGAAGGCTTGACTATTTCATATCTCAATTCCAAAAAGTTACTTACCGAGGTTTCATCATGAGATACAAATCTTGAAACCACAAAGAAACTTCTTTAAACTTTGGAAATCTTCTAAATAGAAGAGTACTCAAGGAACTTGGAAATATAGTTGACGTTCTCATCCAACCTTGGGATGCTTGAGAAGTTACATAAAATATATAACTAATCAAGTAAAGCTTATCCGCATGACTTTCTAAGTACATCCAGGACTTAGAGTCATCATACATCATAAAAGAGTTTGCAAGTAATTAAATTTTCTTGGTTATCAGGAAAATTTATTACTTAACTTTCTCCTAGTGCTTACTTATACCTAGCAAGACATCTATCATACTTAATTATCATTAAGTACTTGTCTTTGATAGCGGAGTATCGACTTGGGAAGAAATCGACTAATTACTTGAGTTGCAAACTAGAACTAGTATGTCTTTGCAACTAACTAGTCCTTGGTCTTCCCTAATGTCAAACTACGAGCTTTATAAAGTAAGCTAAATACTAAGAGAGTACATTCTCATATCTACTTGCAAATAGCATTCCATTCTATCATGCAAATGCATGTATCTACATGCAAAAGCATATGCTCACATGCGTATGCATGCATGTTCTTTGCATGCCCAAAAAATAATACAACAAGCATGCATGAGCTTGATGCACGATTTTTTCTTGTACTAAGAATGTATATCATGCAATCCTGATGCATGTATATCCTTTCCTTTGTCCTAATGCACTATGATATAAAAACATACCCTTGAAGTGCAATAGAAAACTTACTCAATGCAAAGGAAATATGTATTTAAACTACCAAAATACATTCTTTGATGCACAAGGATCTTTTTGAAATCAAGTCTTTCCTTAATGCAATCTAATGCTTGGAATGAGAAATGGATTAATTCATTATTCTAATCTAGACTTAATCAATTGAAATCTTGGCTATTTCAATGTGCATCTAGGATTAAGTGTAGAATAATGAAAACAAGATATTCAAGCATTAAGGCCAAGTAGAAACTGGAAAATACTTAGCTTTGATCATAGCTTCGTCCATCCCTTGATCCTTGCCAAGAGCTATTCACCATTCTTGAAGCTTCCTCATCAAGAAATAGTTCTTGATGATTTGGTCCATCAAGGTCGACGAAGTTAGGCCTCCGGATCTTCACTCCACGGCTCCACTTCCTTCAAGCTTTGCTCAATCTTTGATTCTCCTTGGTTGTTTCTTTGGCTAAAAGCAGAATACTTCTCGGGTTCGGCCAGCAACAACTGATTTGGCTCCTTGGATGGATGAGAGTTGGGCTTGCACTTCAGCTCTGATTACTGGTTTAGCAAAGTTTCTTCTGCACTAGAGAACAAGTCAATCGCCTTGGGCGCGTGGATAGGTCGCCTCCCTCTCAAATCGATGATGCAGGTTCGAGTCCCGTCGGCAGCAGGCACTCGTGAATTATTTTGGTCTTGCTCTCGATGAAAGATTTTCGGCGCCAGACTTTAGCAGAAGACCGATTTTTGCAGAATATCGAGCATGATCCACCAGAGAGTATAAACTTTTGGATCTTCTTGGTTGAAGCCTCCTTCAGCGAAGTAATGATCTGTAGAGATCTTCTGCTTATAGGGTATCGCAAACGGCGCTTCTCTCTGTGGATAGGGCAGCGCGCTCTAAACGTGGGAACGGGGGTTCGAATACCCTCTGCTTCTCCAGAGAATATAGACTTTTGGATCTACAAATTGAGATCTTCTCCAGCGCCGACTCTGATCACTAACATTTGCTGCGGATATATCTTCACGTGGTCGATGTGCTCTTGTGGTTAGAGCAACGCGCTCCCAACAGAGGGGCGGGAGTTTGAATCCTGCCGGCAGCACATAGAGATGATCTAATCTTTTGCTATGCTTCTCCTAAGCCAAGCCAAAGCGAGGGAATCGGCAAGCTTCTCTTATCATCCGCGAGTAGGATGCTTCTATGTCGTAGAAGGAGCAAAACACACGCAAGTTGAAGAAGAAGAAAGCTATGGAGAATGAAGCTCTGATACCAATGCAATAGAACGAAGATTACGACCACCACATGCTACAGAAATGCCTCTCCTCCCAACCAAATGCCTCTATATATAGCTCTCTCCAGGGGACTGCCTTCTTGGGTAGGTGGATAATCATCCAAGTGTCAGCCATGTAATTACATGTACGCCAAGTGTCCAGTGGATGCTTCTAGAAGGTTCTAGAGCTCTTTGGGCAAAATACTCTTCCCATGTACCCCATGGGGATTGAACCCAAGACCTCGTCCTTCACACCCTTGAGTCTTAACCATTAGGCTAAGTGGATTACTTGGTTACAAGAGTAAATGACCTACTAGTAAGTCTAGACTCGAGATCTTTGGCCACACAAACGAATGACCAAACGGAATCCGATTTCAGA
>CM035432.1:93973966-94138966 GCA_020310875.1 Ceratopteris richardii
GCGTTTCTGTAAGTTCAGTATGGCTACTAAAAATTGCAAAGTTGTTCATTCAGGCTCAGGGCGACAGAGTATGGCATACTCATTTGAAGATTGCCTGGGAAACAATTGAATCATCGTAGCGATTGGAAGGTTAGGACCATTCTCTCGTCCTTCCGGAGAGAGTCGAAAAGCGGTAGCAAATGACTGTAGGGTGATTACGACACGAGAGCGGAAACACGTAATTGGCCAACTCTACTCCGTAGTAGGTGTGGTGGCAATAGCAGCGATAATCTGAGCATAATATGGATGGCACTCCACTGAATGCCAGGGCAATTCAGCGAAGTTGGGCAAACCTCGGACCCGCAAGAATTCACTTACGTCCTGAGGGAGTCCGTCACAGAAGGTAGCAAAGTTTGCTAAAGCTTCCATGATGCGCACGCAAAGTAGCACGAATACACAGTGATTACAGAAAATGCAAAGCACACAGAACACGCAGACACAATAGCGATTAACAACGGAAAGCAAAAGATTAAGTAGATACTTGGTAACGGGAGGCGATCAAAAATGCTAATCATCGTGCGATGTTGAGATGATAACCTTCATAACTACAGTATGCATGCATGAGCAGAATCAATAACAAAAGGCGGCGATTATTCATGGTTATGTAGCAAAATGAGGAGTTTATTGTCTTTATTCAACTAACATGGAAAACTGAAAAAAGGAAAAGAAAAGAAAAGTAAAAAAAGAAAAAAGAAAAAAATATGCGCGCAACTGTAGAACACTTTAGTGCGAATCAGGTGCTTGATGATACAGCCGCAACTTTGAGCCATTTATCACTTTAGGAAGAGGAATTCCGGTCAGAGTAGTCAACCGAAAAGTAGTTGGGCCTACTTGTTCACTAATCCGGTAAGGACCAAACCATCGTAATTTGAATTTTCTAGCCGCACGATTTGATTTAGCATTATAAAACAGCACAAGTTGTCCCACTGTAAAAAACTGGAGTTCTAAGATACCGATCATGAGTACGAGCTTGCCGCAACTGTTCTTCTTGAAGAGTCATAAAACTTTCCCAGTGATGCTCATCTAGTTCTCTGAGTGTGTCTAACTAAAATGGCAAAGAATCTTCGGGTAGCAACTTCTGAGTTATGGCCACGCGTAAACTAGGCACTACAACTTCCATTGGAGCAATTGCTTCCAGCCCACAAGCAAGCTTGAAAGGAGTCAGTCCGGTTGCAACTTTGTAGGTAGTCCGGTATGCCCATAATATTGCAGGTAGTAACTGATCCCATCTTTCTAGTGATTCCACAATCAATTTTCGAAGCATACTCAGCAAGGTCTTATTGGTACTTTCAGCTAAGCCATTAGCACGAGGCAGTGAACTGAATTCATGCAAAATTTGAAAAGTATGCGTTAATACTCGAATTAAATTGTTAGCAAAGTGCGTTCCTTGATTTGCTACAAGTTCCAAAGTTAATCCATATCGTGGGAACACGTCCTTCATCAGACACTTTGCTACCAAAATAGCTGTAGCGAACCGTAAAGCCCAAGCTTCTGCCCATTTGGTAGCATAATCTATACATGTCAGAATGTAGCGATTATTGCTAAGGATTGTTGGAGGTGTGATTGGTCCAATAATGTCAAGACCCCATTTCTGAAAAGGTTCCAAAGATAATACAGGCTACAGAGGAAAGAAATGGCATTGTAAAGGTTGTCCAGATCGCTGACAATTGTCACACTGCTGCACAAACTCAGATACATCTTTGTACATAGTAGGCCACCAGAGCCCACTTTGCAGAATTTTTCGGTGTGTTAAATCTACTACAAAATTTCCACCAGAAGGTATTGAATGTGCCAGAGCGATAACCGAGTTTACTTCATGTGGAGGAATACAATGAAGCAAGATCCCAGTGTGATCCATATAATACAACTGTCTGACAATCAACTGGAATCTGCGATTGTAAAGTGCGATTTTTCGACGCATAGCAGGAGAAGTTTGACGAGGAAGACATCCATCAATAAGAAAGGTTAATAACTGATCATAGTAGGTAGGTGCCACAGGAGATTCTACAGATTCATCACTAGTTGGTTCAGTAATGTAAATTGTTGGTGTGGTGTAATCAACACCGACCGAAGCTTCATCGGAATCCAAACGAGAGAGAAAATCTGCTAATGCATGTGCAGTGTCGGGTCGATGAATCACTTCGTAATCAAACTCTTGTAACAAGAAAACCCAACATGCCAAAGGACCACCTAAATGTTGCTGCCTAACTAGATACACTAGTGCAGCATGATCAATATGAAAGATGAATTTTCGGCCTAGCAAATAATGCCAAAATTTCTTTACAAAATACACCAAACCAAGACATTCTCTTTCAGTTACTGAATAATTCTTTTCAGCAAGAGCAAGCCGTCAACTTGCATAATAGACAGGCCAGAACCACTTATCAGTTTGCTGCATTAAAACACTTCCAATGGCTATATCCGATGCATCTACAAAAACATGGAATGGGCGTTCCCAATCAGGAGGTTGTAGAATTGGAACCTGCGTTAATAATCCTTTTAGACAATCAAATGTAGTTTGACATTCCGGAGTCCAATCAAACTGTTGAGGAGTACTAGTTAGTAGCTGATTTAGGGGTATTGCCAAATGGGCAAGCCACCGTAAATGTCGACCATGCCACCTGACTTGACCCATGAATCGCATCACTTCTTTCGGCGTAGTAGGCACAGGTGTTTCTAACACGGCTGCAACTTTCTCTGGATCAACTTGTATGCCCTGTGTAGATACAATATGACCAAGGAGATTACCACAACAAACCCCAAAGACAAATTTGGTGGGGTTCAGGCAGAGTCGGTATTCACAACATTTCTCAAAACAACACCGTAAATGATACAGGTGTGCTATCATCTTACCAAATAAAGAGAAGTCATCTAGATATACTTGCATAAAAGAAGTGAGATAGGATGAGAAGATTTCTTGCATACACCGCTGAAAGGTGCTAGGAGCATTTCTTAGCCCAAACCACATGACTATACAAGCAAAAACACCCCAATTCATAATAAATGTTGTTTTCGGTATATCTTGCTCAACCATTCTGACCTGGTTATAACCACTATAACCATCGAGAAATGAATACATTTCATGCCGAGCTACTCTATCCAGCATTGTGTCAAGGAATGGAAGAGGAAATGGATCAGGTACGATGGCTACATTCAATTTCCGGTAATCTACACATATTCGGAGCTGCTTGTTTTTCTTTGGTACGATCACTATCGAGGAGATCCATTCAGCGTGCTCAATGGGTACAATGAATCCTACCTTTAATAGGTGATCAAGTTCTGCTTTGACCTGTGCTGCATAGTTTGAATTCATCCGGTAGCTGGGTTGTTTAATTGGTTTTGCTTCTCGTTCAAGCACGACCCGACGTTGATAGATGCGAGGGTCCAGTCCTTTCATATCACAGTAATCCCATGCAAAAAAATCAGAGAACTCACGAAGAAGCTAGATCAAATCTGCTTGAAACGCCTCAGATAATCCTTCCTTTATCTTGATAGGTCGCGGATTTATTTCATCTCCCAAATTATAGGTGATTAACTGATCTTCGGGAACATAGAATTGACGAGGTTTCCCTAGATCGTGAGCTGGCTGTAAAAGTTGTTGTAGAGCGGCTTCATCCATAGCAACAGTATCTTCTATCTCCACTTCTTCGGTCATAGGCACCATCGTACAGGTTGTCGGACTCCAGTTGTCTACAATAGATTGCAGATCTGCAGTACCTAAGGAAATCAGATCTTCATTGTTCTTCAAAAACGCAACATGGAAAGAAACATTTGTCAAAATGTAGAGTAAGGCTAATGATAAGATACAACATAAATTTCAAATTATTTCCACTTTACATCATACTATAAGTGTTATGTCAGAAACTCTCCAAATATTACGACTTAGCCTAAGAAAATGTAAAGAATAAATGAATATTGAAATTGTATGAATGAACCAAAAATATGATTTGTTGTCCAAACAAATACAAGAATTAGAATTAGCTAAATCTAAGCTTGAAAATGAGATAAAATACCAAGGTCTATCTGCATACTCTGCTTCTAAAATCCATTCAGATGATTTCAGAAGATCCACTCCTAAACTTCCACCGAGAATGCCAAATAGGATTCAAAAACAACCTTTGCAGTGTTTCTGGTGTGATCAGTATGGACACACATTTTGGGCTTGTAGGTCATATGAAGATACATGAAGACGAAAATTAGTGATTGAAAATGAGCAAAAAAAATATAATTATCAGAATTTATTAGCTTTACAATTAAATCTAAGAAGAGGTGGAATAAAGGAATTCATAAAACAGACCTAGACTAAACCAAATCCAACAAAACTAGGTGAAGAGAACCAAAAATTATCCAAATCTTTCATACATGTGAACATTAAAGAAAATGAACAAATAAGTGAGAGTATATCTATAATAGAGCATGAATTAATGAAAGAAGTCAATAGCTATAAAACCAAAGAGGAAATCCAAAATTTTGAACCCATTGTTGGAGAAAGACATCTGTGGAAGCATGAGAACAACACAAGGAAGGAGAAGAAGCTTGGAGCACAACACACAATACTGAATGTATTACTAGAGAATGTACAAAGATAAGTATCCCATTAGGGCAATAGGCGTATATACAAACTAGGGGAAAAAACCTCCTAAAGAGGGAAAAAAGTGCCATGGTAGTCCTAGTGTTTTCACACACATCACTACCTAAATATATCAACAAATCCCCCCTAGGAGTGATGCGGTGAACAAAGAGATGGAACTCATGTATAAGGAAGTGCCAAGCTATGTGGAAATCACTCCACAAAAGGAAGTAAGCCCAAAGCTTTGAGGAAATCTTCAAACTTCTCCCTAGGCAAAGCCTTCATGAAAAGGTCCGCAATGTTCTCCTGTGTGGGCACATATGCCAAGATGATCTCCCAAACAGAGAACCTCTCTCTGACATAGTGATAATGCACCTCAATGTGCTTAGTGCGAGCATGGAACACAGGGTTCCTCGCAAATGCCAATGCACTCTGACTGTCAGTGAAGATGGTGGTGGTAGAAGATTGACCAACACCCAAATCAGCCATAAGGCATCTAAGCCACACGCACTCAACAGTAGCTGTGAAAGCTGCCCTATACTCAGCCTCACAACTGAAAGTGGCCACAGTAGGTTGCTTCTTGCTCAACCAAGATATACATGAGCTACCAAGCATGAAGCAAGATCCACTAGTGGACACACGAGTGTCATAGCAACCAGCCTAGTGAGAGTCAGAAAAAGCATGCAAATCTGGCGGTAGTGATCCCCCCTTGGGATAAAACAACCCAAGTAGCCGAGTACCGCTCAAGTAGCGAAAGATGCACTTAACCGCCTGCCAATGCTTGACAGCTAGGCAATGTATAAACCTGATCATCTATGAGACAACGAACTGAATATCTGGCCGAGTAATGCATAATTAAATCAAGCATCCAATCGCATGCTGATAGAGAACAGCATCAAATGCATCTCTAGCATCCTGAAGACTCAATCGTAAACCTATCTCCATAGGACTAGCAATAGGCTTACAGTCTTCAAGGCCAAAATGCTGCAATAATGTGTCAATATATTTCGTTTGACACAAAGCCATTCCACCATCAACATGCATAAACTGAATGCCCAAATAGTGATGCAAATGCCCCAAATCAAACATCTCAAATGACGAATGTAAATTAGCCTTAAAATTAGCAATATGCCTCTCATCAGGACTAATGAGTAGCATATCATCAACATAAACCACAATGATCAAAAGTACATCATTTGCACGCTTAACATATAAGGTGCTTTTAGTTGGACTGTTCTCAAAACCATGTGCAATTAGATATGCATATATCATTTCATACCAAGCACATGGTGCTTGCTTTAAGCCATATAAGGCCTTCTTTAACCTGCTTCATGCCCTTTTTGCACAAAGCAATAGGGCTGAAGAACATACACTTCTTCATGTGATTCGCCATTCAGAAATGTTGTTTTGATATCCATCTGATGTACATTCCAACCATAATGAGCTGCAAGTGCACAGATGCTATGACCAGTAATCATTTGACAAGTAGGTGCAAAGGTCTCATCAAAATCAATGCCTCTTTCTTGCGCATAACCCTTCGCAACAAGCCTAGCCTTATACCTATCAATTGTACCACTAGGCTTATGCTTCAGCTTCTATACCCACTAAGTCCCAATGCCAGGTTTCAAGTCACATAAAGACCATGTACCATTCTTCATTATAGCATCATATTCAAATTGCATAGCAGCCATCCAATTTTTTGAGTTTTGTGCTTCATCAAAGGAAACAGGCTCATTCTAATCATAGAGACTAGATGTAGCCATAGCATAGAAATCTGATGCAAAAGAGGCACTATGAGAGCCTGAAGAAGTACAATATGACAAAGGTGCATCTAATTTGCTGTCATGCAAAGTTTGCTCGAGCCATTTTGGCATAGTTTTTGTGTGCTCAATATCAGCTCTATCATTAACAAGTGCATCATGTAAATCTGCATCAGAAATGGAATGATCATCATCATCACATGAAACTTGCAAAGGTTGATAAGTTGCCTCATTAGGACCAGCACTAGGCTGTCCACCTCTAAAAAGAGGCAACAAAGTATCATACATGTCTTTGGAGCTAACAGATGTCTCCTTAGTACATGAAAGCAATGGCTGAATAGCATCTTCTACAAAAACAACATCACGACTAACCAGAATGCATTTAGTCTCTGGATGATATAGGTGATAGCCTTTACTTTCAGAACTGTAGCCAACAAAATACATTTTACTCCTTTATCATCCAATTTTCTGCGATGTTGTTCAGGCACTAATGCATATGCCAAACGACCAAAAACATGCAGATGTGCAACAGATGGCTTGCGATCATTTCAAGCCTCATATGGAGTGATAGAATGTAGCACTTTAGTGGGACACTTGTTAAGTACATATGCTACACACATGACAGCCTCAAGCCAGAAACTATGTGGTAAAGCCTAACTCTTGACCACATAGCTCACCATCTCCATGAGTGACTTGTTCTTTCATTCAGCAACTCCATTCTGTTGAGGTGTATACGGCACTGTACACTGGTGTTTTATCCCACGTTCAGCCACAAATTCGTTAAAATTAGAAGACATATATTCCCCCCCGATCGGAATGGAGGGTACCCATTTTACATGCTCACAGATTTTCAGCCAAAACCAAAAACTGTTTGAAGCACATGAACACTTTGGACTTTTCCTTCAATGGATATACACATGCATGCCTAGAAACATCATCGATGAAAGTCACGAAGTAAAGATAATTTCCAAAAGAAGGTGTCTGCATAGGACCATAGAGATCAGTATGTACAAGCTACAATTTCTGAGTAGCCCAAACTGAACCATCTTTTGGAAAACCTTGAGAGGTGATGCCGGCACCAAAAGTGCCTTTTGAGGCAAGTGGTCATGACAAGCAAATTCAGATTGGTGGTACTACCGATTGAGGTTCTCTTGGTGATTGTTGAGGTGATGGTTGAGGGGATAATGACGTAGCTACCTGGAGACATGGAATGGTCCCCCTCATTTTTCGGAGCATGCCTTTGGTGGTTTGTGTGACTTGTTAGTGCCTCTAAACTATTGTAACTCTGCACTTGATAGGGCTCATTTGATAAGAATGTCATAAGCGAGACACATAAACACAATTCTCCTAATGGCACAACAACCATGAATTACACTTTTTCTTGCCTATCTTTGATTAGCCAAGAGTAGTTGTTCATGTATCCATCTGGCTAAGTCGATGGTTTGTGGGCTAGTATTAGCTAGGTAAAGTCCAAACCGAATATGCTTACACAGTAAGGTGAAGTGATCCTACGCTCGGAATGCAAAGTGCTACATGTAGATGCGTAGTGGTTGTTGTAGTTCTTTTTGGATTTGGATCCTCCTTGGTAATTGCCATTGTAGTTGTTATTGTAATTGTTGTTGTAACCTTGGTGATGGTTGAATCTACCTCTTGACTGTGAGTATCCACCTCTTTGGTATCCTCTTCCTCTCTGATTTTTGTAATTCTTGAAACACTCATCTATAGTATGATTTGATAAACCACAAATGTTGCATGGTGAGGAGTTATAGGATCTCCCCCTACCTTGCTTACCTCCTCTGCCCCTTCCTCTTGATGATCTACCTCTTCCTGCATAGTTGGCTTGGGAGGTAGAGCCTTCATCTTCCACCTTCTTGCTCTTGCCTTTATCTTTTGACTTTTTATCAGTTATATAGGGCAGAAGAGTTATTACCTTTGAATGTGTCTCCATTCTTGTTGAGCTTTGCTTCATGAGTGAACAATTCTCCCATGAGAGTTGTAAGATCGAGAATTTGCATGTCCATGTAAAGGTCCATGGCAGTGGTGAAGCTTTCCCATTTTTCATCAGCCTTAATCCCATTGATCACTTGCCTTACAATCTGCTCTTCTTCAATTACTTCTCCTATGCTTGCTAACTGATCTGCTACATCTTTAATGTTCGTCACGAACTCTAAAAGAGCTTGCTTAGCTTGCTTCCTTAATGTGGTGAATTCAATACACAATTGATTTTTTCTAGCCCTTGTGTTGGAAGAAAAATATGATGACAAGGTTTCCCGAGTCTCTTGGGATGTCTTACAATTTCTAATATGTGGCAAAATAAAATCCAAGATGGAGTTACCTCGACGCGTATTTCTCTAAAATGGCTGAATAGAATCTCCTCAAATTTTGATAGCATGTAGAAAACGTTGAGCTGAATCCAACAAGCTTTGAATCATTGAATTTTGTGGAGAAATTACTGAGATATGCACTCCACAAGTGGATAAACTTTCAAGAAGTATGACAGAGAACTCAGAAATGAACAATGAGAAAGTATGTATTAATGAACACTTGTATACAATACCATAGGCATGAATTTCATTGCCTAATGGTGTAGATAGGTGTGGGCCAGAGTGTAGGCCTCACACATACTCAGAATCAGTAATGAGAAGCTCGGGAGTTATTAGTTCTAACTACGACTTTTTCATGACCTCTTTTATAGAGAGAGTAAAAATTTGAATTCAAATTCAAACTTTTGGCTCCCTATGATCAAGCTCCTATATCCTAGGAGATATTCCTTCAATCAAAGAGCTAACTTTTTCCACGAATCCTTTTGGTAGGTGATTACAAAGATTCCAAGTCAATTCAACTTTTACAAAGAAGTAAAGTTGTAAATAACTACTAGCAATAGTTCCTATGCTTCTCCATATGTGTAGGGTCTTCAATATATCCATCAAGCCAAATGTGTAGGCTTGTGAATTACACCAACAACACAAGGAGCACAAATGCAACAAGACACACGGAGAAGACAATGGCTGGAATAGCTCTCTCTTTTGATGATGAACTGACCTGAAGTAAGAGCTCAATAGTATCCCTAAGTACAAAGTACCACCACATAGGAGAGTATCAAGTATGTGGTAACATGGGGAAAAAACCTCTAGCTAGCACTAGAGTAAAAAGTGCCCATGTATAGGGAAAAGGTTCACATCAAAGCTACTCAAGCAACACATAAGTGTAACAAACCCCTCTCGAGCGAATGATGTGAACACATACAAGGAGTGACAGATCATCCCCCACAAGGTAATAAGCCTAAAGCTTTGCGAAAAGCTTCAAACTTTTCTCGTGGAAGAGCTTTGGTGAATATGTCTACGACATTACTTGTGTAGGCACATATACCAAATCAATATCTCCTCCATGAAGGTGCTCTCTCACATAGTGATAATGCACCTCAATATGTTTGGTCCGTGCATGAAACACTGGGTTTCGTGCAACAACCAAAGCACTTTGTCTATCAGTGAGAATATGCATAGCAGCATCAATCTCCATGCAAAGATCCATCAATAGGCCTCTAAGCCATATACACTCCACTGTAGCTATGAAAACTGCCATGTACTCAGCTTCACAACTCGATGTCGCCACTATAGGTTGCTCCTTACTCAACCAAGATATGCATGAGTCACTAGTGGACACGCGAGTATCATAACAACCAGCCCAATCACTATCTGTAAAAGCATGCAAGCATGGTTGAATATCTCTGCCATAAAAGAGACCTAAGCTCAAAGTGCCTCTAAGATATCTAAACACACGTTTAGTCACTTGCTAATGCTTAGTCCAGGGCTATGCATGAATCGACTCAACTCGGAAACTGCATACTGTATATCCGGCCTTGTGTTGCATGCATATATAAGACATCCCACAACTTGCTGATAAAGAGAAGTATCAAATGCATCACTAGAGTCCTCAATTGAGAACCTCAATCCTGTCTCAACTAGTGTGGAAACTAGCTTGCAATCCTCAAAGTCAAAACGCTGAAGTAGTTTCTCAACATACTTTTCTTGATGCATAACAATTCCCCCCTCGACAGATACAAACTGGATGCCAAGATAGTAGCTCAAAGACCAAGATAAGTGAAATCAAAAGTCTGTTGCAAATCAGCCATAAGAATGTCAAGTTTTGCATCACATGACCGAGCCAAGAGTATGTCATCAACATAAAGAACAAGCATTGTAAGATCAGCCCCATTTTTGCATACATATAGTGTGCTTTCAATTGGACTACATGTGAAGCCAAGAGCAACCAAATGATGGGCAGCCAGTGCAACCAAGATATGAATGGTAGTCATGCATGAAGTAGGTGCAAAAGTCTCCTCATAGTCAATGCCATATTGTTGTGCATATTCTTTGGCAACCAATCTATCTTTGTAGAGATCAATGCTACCATCAGACTTTCTCTTAATCATGTAAACCCACTTTGTACCAATGGCATTCTTTCCATTTGGCAATTCACATAACTCGCAAGTACCATTCCTATGTATGGAATCCATTTCTGATTGCATAGCACTCATCCATTGTGGATCATCACATGCATCTTCAAAACTAAGTGGCTCTTCATTACATGTTGTAGCAATAAGAGAATAATCCACAAAATTACTTGATGCATGGTGAGAGCTTAATTTTGTTCTCTCAAGTAAAGGTGCACTCAATTTGTTGTCCTACAAAGTTTGTTTTAGCCACTTTGGCATAGTTCGTGCACTCTTGATAGACATGCGTTCATAATGTAAAACATCTTCAATATGTAGATCATGCGTGGGCTGAATTGCATGCTCATTTTCAGCCTTTTTGAATCAAATTTTCAGCCATGTGTGGCTCGAAATTCCAGTAGTTCGGACATTTTTTTGGCTGAAAATTTTCAGCCATGTTTGGCTGGAAATTCTCTGCATTTTCAGCCCTATTTGAATGGAATTTTTCAGCCCTTTGAGCCTTAGGTGGCTGGTCTACATGGACATAGTCAAGCACACCATTTTGGAACAAAGGCATGAGTGCATCGAACATGTCTTGTGAGCTAATTGTTGGCTGTTTTTTGCACTCAAGTAGAGGGAAAACGGAATTTTCAGAAAATACCACATCTTGACTCACAATAATTGTGGTCGTCAATCGATGGTACAAACGATATCCCTTACTTTCAAAACTATAACCAACAAATATACATTAATTTGCCATGTCGTTAAGTTTGTGACGTTGTTGTGATGGCACAAGAGCATATGCCAAACAACCAAACACACGCATATGACTAACCATAGGCTTTTGACAATTCAAAGCCTCATAAGGAGTAATGACTCTCAATGCTTTTGTAGGGCAACAATTCAACACATAGTTTTGCACACATGACTGATTCCATCCAAAACGTATCAAGAAGGTGCTTTCCTTTAACCATACATCATGCCATTTCAAGTAGAGTTCTAATTTTACACTCAAAAACACCATTTTATTGAGGCATATATGGCACTGTACATTGGTGTGAAATACCCCTTTCACGAAGAAAATCATTAAACTCATGTGAAATGTATTCACCACCACGATTCGTGCATAGAGTCAAAAGCTTTTGTGAAGAAAAATTTTTAGCCATAGCTAAAAAGGCTTTGAAGTAAGAAATGTTGGAGTTAGACGTCTGTAGGAGCACGCGAAGAGCACAAGGAAGAAGAAGAAGCTTGGAGCACAAACACACAATACTGAATGTATTACTAGAGAATGTACAAAGATAAGTAGCCCATTAGGGCAATAGGCGTATATACAAGCCGGGGGAAAAAAACCTCCTAAAGAGGGAAAAAAGTGCCCCGGCGGTCCTAGTGTGTTCACACACATCACTACCTAAATATATCAACAAATCCCCCCTGGGAGTGATGCGGTGAACAAGGAGCTGGCACTCATGTATAAGGAAGTGCCAAGCTATGTGGAAATCACTCCACAAAAGGAAGTAAGCCCAAAGCTTTGCGAAAAGCTTCAAACTTCTCCCTAGGCAGAGCCTTCGTGAAAAGGTTTACAATGTTCTCCTGTGTGGGCACATATGCCAAGCTGATCTCCCCAACAGAGAACCTCTCCCTGACATAGTGATAATGCACCTCAATGTGCTTAGTGCGAGCATGGAACACAGGGTTCCTCGCAACTGCCAATGCGCTCTGACTGTCAGTGAAGATGGCGGTGGCAGAAGACTGGCCAACACCCAAATCAGCCATAAGGCGTCTGAGCCACACACACTCGATAGTCACTGTGAAAGCTGCCCTATACTCAGCCTCACAACTGGAAGTGGCCACAGTAGGTTGCTTCTTGCTCAACCAAGATGTACATGAGCTACCAAGCATGAAGCAAAAACCACTGGTGGACACACGAGTGTCATAGCAACCAGCCCAATCTGAGTCAAAAAAAGCATGCAAATCTAGCGGTAGTGATCCCCCCTTGGGATAAAACAACCCAAGTAGCCAAGTACCACTAAAGTAGTGAAAGATGCACTTAATCGCCTTCCAATACGTGACTCCTGGGCAATGCATAAACCTGCTCATCTGTGAGACAACAAACTAAATATCTGGCCGAGTAATGCATAAGTAAATCAGGCATCCAACAGCCTACTGATAGAGAACAACATCAAATGCATCTTCAGCATCATGAAGACTCAATCGTAAACCTGTCTCCATAGGAGTGGCAATAGGCTTATAGTCTTCAAGGCCAAAACGCTGCAATAATGTGTCAATATATTTCATTTGACACAAAGCCATTCCACCATCAACTTGCATAAATTGAATGCCCAAATAGTGATGCAAATGCCCTAAATCAGACATCTAAAATGAGGAATGCAAATCAGCCTTGAAATCAGCAATATGCTTCTCAATAGGACCAGTGAGCAGCATGTCATCAACATAGACAACAATGATCAGAAGCACATCATTAGCACGCTTAACATATAAGGTGCTTTCAGTTGGACTGTTCACAAAACCATGTGCAACCAGATAGGCATGTATCTTCTCATACCAAGCACGTGGTGCTTGCTTTAAACCATATAATGCCTTCTTTAACCTGCACACCTGGTTTTCATGCCCTTTCTGCACAAAGCCACAGGGCTGAAAAACATACACTTCTTCATGCAAGTCACCATTCAGAAATGTTGTATTAATGTCTAACTGATGTACATTCCAACCATGATGGGCCGCAAGTGCACAAATGCTCCGAGCAGTATTCATACGGCATGTAGGTGCAAAGGTCTCATCAAAATCAATGCCTCTTTCCTGTGCATAACCCTTTGCAACAAGCCTAGCCTTATACCTGTCAACTATACCATCAGGTTTATGCTTTAGCTTGTATACCCACTTAGTGCCAATGGCTTTCTTGCTAGGAGGCAAGTCACATAAAGACCATGTATCATTCTTCATTATAGCATCATATTCAGATTGCATGGCAGCCATCCAATTTTTTGAATTATGTGCTTCATCAAAAGAAACAGGCTCATTCTCATCACAGAGACTAGACGCAGCCATAGCATAGCAATCTGATGCAAAGGAGGCACTACGAGAGCCTAAACGAGTATGATATGACAAAGGTGCATCTAATTTGTTGTCATGCAAAGTCTGCACCAACCATTTTGGCATAGTTTTTGCCTGCTCAATATCAGTTCTCTCATCAACAAGTGCATCATGTAAATCTGCATCAGAAATAGAATGATCTACATCATCATATGAAACCTGCAAAGGTTGAGAAGTTGCCTCATTAGGACCAGCACTAGATTGTCCACCTGTAAAAAGAGGCATCAACGTATCATACATGTCTTTGGAGCTAATAGATGTCTCCTTAGTACATGAAAGCAATGGCTGAATAGCATCTTCCACAAAGACAACATCACGGCTAACCAGAATGTGTTTAGTCTGTGGATGATATAGACGATAGCCTTTACTTTCAGAACTGTACCCAACAAAAATACATTTTACTCCCTTATCATCCAATTTTCTGCGATGTTGTTCAGGCACTAATGCATATGCCAAACAACCAAAAACACGCAGATGAGCAACAGATGGCTTGCGGTCATGCCAAGCCTCATATGGAGTGATAGACTCCAGCGCTTTAGTGGGACACCTGTTCAGGACATATGCTACACACATGACAGCCTCAAGCCAGAAACTATGTGGTAAAGCTTGTCTCTTGACCATGCACCTCACCATCTCCATGAGTGACATGTTCTTTCGTTCAGCAACTCCATTTTGTTGAGGTGTATACGGCACTGTACACTGGTGTTTTATCCCACGTTCAGCCAGAAATACATTAAAATCAGAAGACATATATTCCCCCCCTCGATCAGAACGAAGGGTGCCCATTTTACATGCTGACAGATTTTCAGTCAAAACCAAAAACTGTTTAAAGCACATGAACACTTCGGACTTTGCTTTGAGTGGATATACCCATGCATGCCTGGAAAAATCATCAATGAAAGTCACGAAGTAAAGGTAATTCCCAAAAGAGGGTGTCTGCATAGGACCACAGACATCACTATGTACAAGCTCCAATTTCTGTGTAGCCCGAACTGAACCATCTTCTGGAAAGGAGGAATGCTTCATTTTGCCCAAAATACAGCCTTCACATACATGTTTTCCAGGTGCCTCAAGCTTGGGCAAAGAAGACACCATATCAAATTTCTGCAGGCACATGTGACAGTATTCCCTATAGGGGCAGGCTCGAGTGAAGAGAAGAAACTGCGCTGCGAGGTAATATGTTTGGTTGCCCCACTATCAAAGTACCAAACATCTGAGTCCACTGCAGACATGCACTGCTCATGAGAAGATGGGTCAAAACTGCAAACAGTAGTAAACGCCTATTCTTCTTCTTGCACAGCAGACTCTGTTTTTGGTGTAGAGGCTTCTGCAACAACCATTCCAGCCTCCTTTTTCTTTGCCTCTGTTGCAGCCAGTTTTGGACATTTCTTTATGATATGATCATTTCCTTTACAGTACTTGCAAAACAATTTTTTCTTTTCTGATTTCTTCTCATCTTTATCCTGGCTCTTCGAATGTGCAGCATTTGCAGATTTCTGCTTACTAGTAGAAGAGCTCCATTTTCCTTTGCCCTTCTGACTAGCCAGGAAAGCTTGATCTGCAACACGCATAATGGACCTATTCTGCCTGGACTAATCTTCATGTAACAGAACAAAGGCTAACTCCTCAAATGATAAGGCATTCGGATTGCCTTTCATCATCAACCGAAGAGTAGAAGCAAAACTCTGATATTAATCAGGAAGACCATTCAGAATGGTCTCCACAAGTGAGCTATCTGGTATAACCTCATCAGCAGAAATCAACTGTTCCTTCAAATCTTTGATCTTCATTAGGAAACTGTCCATAGAATCACCTTCATTCATGTGCTCACTCTCCAACTATTTTCGGAGGTAAGCAACATGAGCCTCATTCCTAGCTTGGTACAATGTGGTAAGTGTATCCCAAGCATCCCTAGCTGTTCTGCAAGAGTGAATATGAGGAATAATGGCACGTTTGACTGTAAAAGCTATCAATGCATGTGCCTGGGCATCTCTACCATCCCAATGAATTTGCTCTGTAGTAGGTGCAACAGAAACAGCAGATGAACAAGAATCTGTGGAATATCATCTTCGACACCATCTTCATCAGCTCCAGCACCTGTATTTGCAGTACCTGTCGTTACAGGTGTAATAGGACGTCTTTCAACACCTGTGTACTTGAGCCGCAATGACTCAAGGACTTGTACCAATGAGACTATACCTCGATTGCCATACAAGTGCATATAGTGGAGTTCTTTTCACACATTTAATTATCAATCCTAAGGAGTGACTTACCAAGTGTATGAAGACAAGTGCACACGTGATAGAAAATGAAGTGAGTTAGCTATTCAAGCATGAGAAAAAACTAATACTACCCACACCTACTGAAAAACTGGAAGTGTGCCGCAAGCCTCTTTTCAGCAGTTTTGGTTTTTTGAGGTTTTCTCCCAGTCCAGAACTCCGAACATAGGCAATAGGGTACTCGTTTCGAAGCTCTCGACGAGACGAATCCAACGGTGGTGGTTTCACTCAATTCTGACCACTCTGCTGCAAGTTATGGCAGAAACAGTGAATTACGGGAGTCACTAACACCCGCGTTTTTGCTTCTCCTAGGTTACGCACGCACTACAGCCACTCAAAACAAGGGGGAAGGGGTAGACAACAGTCCTACACTTGCATTTCAAGCATCACACACACATACATGAGCAAAATGAAGATCAAAATCAGCAAGAAAGAGGCAAACTCGAGAATTCAGAAGTGCTCCTTCTTCACAATGACAAGAAGTTCTTTACAATGAGTCACTTTTGACTTATATACTAGTGCCCTAAGTTTGGTCCTTTCACACAAGAGACCGGCACTTTATTCACTAAAATGCTAACTTCCTACTAATGTACATGGGTAATTCACTAATCTTCTGAGGGGATGCATCTAGAGGACTCCTCTAGTGCATTTACAACGGAAAATATATACAAAAGTGGTTATGTTACAAAAAATTGTGTGTCCAAATCGGAAAAATTTTGGGGCCCGTCTTTTTTTCTCTGCTTTGTGCGCTCTTTAGCTCTGCAACACTCTCCCCCTCTTCGTCTCTGTCGTCCCTTGACAGACTTTGCTTCGCGAACGCGTCTCGTGGGTAGTGTTGTCTGATTCTTGATCTTGCATTACGTTTTAGAGGCGCTTCAGCTTTTCCACAGCACGCTCCCCTTGGTCAGTATTGTCTGCAATTAGACAGACATGCAGATTCGATGGCCTTCTTGATTCAAGCTCTACAACTCGAGAGCCTGATGTAGTTGTCTTGCCTGTTGACTCGGGTTGCCACGCACGCCACCAGTGACTAGGAATGTGCTGTTCTTAGTCACCCTCTTCAACTTTTCAGCCTCTACCCCTTTCTTACTTTTGGTCCTACTCTGATGTTTGAAAAGTCCATGACTCGGGACCCCGGGGTTTAGCGTTGTAGCCTGGTGCGTGCCCCTGCGGGGCTCTGTGCAGAGATGGGTGTTGCGCCCCTGCGGGGCTTCCTGCAGAGATATATTCTTTTTCTCTTTTTAATGAATTGTTTTGGACTTTGATTTTCTTCTTCTTTTCTTCTTGCTTGATTGTCCCTCGACACGTCCCTCCTCCTGAACTCTGTCGTCCTCGACAGGCTTTCTGAGGCGACGCGTGTATGTTTGAATGGCGGTTTGCTCTCGTTGGTTCAGCAGATTTGCATGACATAGCATGAATTCTTTCCATTGCTTTGACTTCACTCCGTCTTCTGGTGCCTGTCGGTGATCAGCGAAGAAGCTTGTTTCATAGGCCACCAGCCTTGCATTTAAATTGGAAGTCATCTTTACAAAAATCTCCGAATCGATTTCAAAGAAGCCGGTAAAGAATGCTTCTTCGAAGGTCTGCATATAAGTCGATGGCAAAAACATAAGGCGGGAATAGTATGCCATAATGGTGAGTCGGCTCGGAATGGTTGATAGATCAAAAATGAGGGCTTCCGACCCTTGTGTAATGCCAATGAAATTCAAAAATGTGTATTTCGCATGCTGGAAGACCTTCAACACTGTAATGAGCATGCTAAATATTTTATTTGTCATCTTGACTGCTAAGTCCGACACTGTAGCATATTTGGCAATCCAGAATTCCATTGTCTTCACCATATATTCTTCGGTAGGTAGATAATTATGTGGCGGACTAGGTAGTAATGGGTAATTTAGCCACTGATTATTGATGGAGCCTTGACGCTGTGCTTCCCAAAATTGCGTCCAAGAGCGTCTGCGGGGTACAGGACAAAATGATGGGTTTACCTGAAGCGCATATGGTGATGCTTCCCACTGTACCCGCAAAGTCGGATTCTTCTCCAAAATTTTCCTTCGCCATATGGGATCCGCCTTCTCAAATTCCTTTTGAGTATACTGGAAAGTGTCATGCTGGAATTGAAGGTTGTGGTCCGGATCTTTATTCGTGGTAGTCTTTATATATATGCGCGTCTGTTCTTTAAGTAGACCATATGGTACATTGAAGGGCTTCAAAATTTGATCTAGCTGTTTATTGTCTATGCGAGCCTCTTTCATTATTTGTATTATTTGATCTTCAAAATCAGCCGTGAGCTGGGACACCAGTAGTGCCCTTTCTGGTCTGCTCAATTCTGCAATGTCGCGTGTGTTAGGTTCTAGTGAAACCTCCTTTTCCGCCCTTATTGGTGAATGATACAAGGGAGGAGAGAGAGGACGTACCTCTTCCTCCACAGTAGCCGTGGTTTCTGGAGGAACTACTGGTGTCCCTTGTTTCTCTTTTAGCTCAATCTGCTCCTGCAGCCGTTTAATGATGTCATCTTTATTCTTGAGCTCCTCTTCAGCCTTGGTAAGTTTTTCTTGATGTTTGATTAATTCCTGTGCCACGATATGCATGTGATCTGTGTCTTCCTTGCACTGTCGGAAATAATCTTTCTCGGCTTTTTTCCATTTCTTTCGTAGAGCTGCAGTATCATTCATATATTTCTGTTCCCATTCTGCAACTGTCTCTTGCTCCTGTTTGAGCTGATCTGCCATCTTGGTCAACTTTGCTTCCATGTCTTTTATGTCCTCATTTGTTTTGTCAAGGTCTGTCGATGGTTGATCACTGAGGAGAGCTGTCATTAGCTCTTTGTTTCTGTCCCTGAGTTGGTCTGCTTCTTCCATGCTCACCTTGAGCTGTGACTCGAGTACTTTGCTACGAGTCTGTATTCTTGTTTTCTCTTTTTCAGTTACTTCCAGTTTCTTCGTTAGCTCCAACACTTGCTCTTTTAGTTGGGCATTCTCCTTTTCTAATGTTTGGCATTGTGTTTTGGTTGTTTTTATCTCCTCCTGTTTCTGCAACACCTGAGCTTCTACTTTAGATAATTTCTTTGCCAAATTCATACCTTCTTTCTGAAGCTTTTGTTTGTCGAGCATGGCCTGGTCGTAATCTTCATCAGCATCAAGCATCAGTTGTTGAGTGTCGAGTGCCGTGCGGATCATATCCTGCACCACCGGCTTGAGCTGAGCTATATCCACATTCAACCATGTTTTCGTTATGTCTGGTGTTTCTCCTGTTTGTACATCTTGGCCCTGTTCTACATGGATCAATTCTTTGTGTGGTTGTCGGACCTGTAGTTGTATATTAACTTCTGCTTCATTTTCGACCGTTTTACGAACTTTTGTGGCACTCCCTTGAAATGTTACATCTAGAGGGGACGGTTCTGCCACAACCCTTAGTGGTGTGAAGGGTTCTTCGTCTTCTCTTTCTTCTTCCTGAGGCTTGTCTTCCGATATCATTGCATGCATCTCAGCTTCAGACTTGTCCTCCTTTGTGTGGGTGATGGAGGCCTCCTTCGCTTGCATAGTGTTTTGCCCTTCTTCTTCTGCCTTCTCTGTGGTTGGATTCTGGCCTGCCAGCGACGATTGACCTTTTTCTTTGTTGTCAACTTGGGCTTCGTCATAATTGACTTCATTTAATTCGGCCCACTGGCCATCATCTTTCGATTCACTTTTAATATCTACATCCAATAATGATGTAGTTTGCTTTTCTTGGGCATCGGATCCTGAACTTGAATTGTCTAGCCCAATCTCCCGATACCTGTGTACCTTAGTAAGTTTTCTTTTGGGTTTTTGAACTGTTGCAGCCTGTTGATAATGATGACCTTGCACTGGTAGATTGATTTGCCCTTCTGTATACTTGTGAGTCTCCTCCAGTGCTTGAGTTAAGTCTTCTTCCGTAATTTTCCTGGGTCCTTGAGTGGTGGTGGTAGGCAGCACATGTACTGTCTTTGGTTGTGGTGCTTCTTCTTCTTTCTGCAGAACTTCTCTAGGCCGCTTTGTACCTCTCATGGTTCCTCTCATCCTCGGTTGCGAACTTGTTTCTGTTTCTTCTGCTTGCTTACTCCCTTTCTTTTGTTTTGGTACTGTAGCACTCTTGACATATTGAGCCAGCTCCATTGAAGATGGCATCTCCCTCAAGTACTCGCGCATGCCCAATGCATGGTAAATCATGATTGTGAGGGCAGTGGTTCCATTAAGGAATTTTTTATTCTCCCACTTCTTCTTGGCCTCGAACAATCTTTCCTGCACATATGGTGTGAGATTTACCTGATTGCCGATCTGTTTTGTGGCATGAGACAATAATTGGACAATAATTTTTTGAGGGGCCGTGTATCTGTTCATGCTCGGGAAGCAGAAGTGTTGATGAATCAACCTGACTTCCTCTTCAATATCCACTCTATTAATGTCGACAAAGGTTCTAGTATTTGCTCCACGAATTTCTTCTTTGGCCGTGTTGACACCATCTTTCTCCCATTCAAAAGCTTCTTTGATTAAGTCGTGGGAGAACTGAATGACTACCCATTCGCCATTCTTATCCATCACATTGGCTTCTGGCACCAATGGATCATGTAGCGCTGGTCTCAAAGTGTTCATGACTTGGGTACATCGTTGGAAGTCCGGCTTGTAGATGGGTAGCTCGAAATACTTGTGAATTCCTGCTTTCTTCAGGATATCGATTGTAAATGGCATTCCATGTAAAATCTTGAAGTCCTGGGACATGATCGGAAAGTGGTGATCCGTGTCCATGATCTTTATGTTGGCCAAGAAAAGATACTCTTCCACTGGCTGCTCATCTCTGAACCAGTGGCCTTTAGCTTTCGTAAGACATTGGGGAGGAAATTCTTGGACCTCCTCTTGGATTGTAGCTTCAGAGTCTTCAGAAGCCATCTGCACTTAATATAGAGCATGAATTAGTATCCATATTTTTTCCAGAAATCCTCCACCATGTGTTGATTAATAATTTGATATTGCTCCGAGTGCATGGTGCCGTCCCTTTCCCGTGGGTGTGAGAAGGGTAATACCTGAATTTTTCATGTATTTTTATATTTTTTTGCTGAAAAGAAAACATAAAAGTTAGTCCATAGCCGAAGCGAAGTTTATGTACATAGTAGGGTCATTCCTATCAGTTTAAAGCTATGATCTAATCTCTCCTGGAGATCGTGCACCACTATTTCGATAATGTACATCCTGTACCGAATGCATGGCCTTGTAATGTGGCCCTATCATGCATACTTGAGGTGCATCAGACACAATCATGAGTGCAATTGGGTGCTTTGTTTCCTCGATCATCTGCTCCTCGTGGTAGTTTTGGTTTCCAGATCCATTTTGAGAACACTGAGAGGGGTTTCTGGGTTTTCTCAACTCGTGCAGCTCCTAGTGTTCCATTTTCCTTATTCATTGTTCGAGTGAATTTGGCATTGCTTTGCGATCTTTTCTGATGATTCATATGTGTTGTTGACTTTGGCCTTGTCTGCTGTGGTGTTTCCTCTTTGGTCCTCACATTCTGTTTAGCTTCTTGCATGGCCTTTTTGGGGATCCATATCTGATTTCGAGATTTTTGAGCTTCAAGCAGGGGCTTGGCAATCCATACTTGTACTGGTTCTTTTCGTTTGTAGTTCTTTGTAGCTGATTTGGTGATGTCCGTTTCCTTCTTCAAAGCGCTTGTAGACATTTTTTGACTCTGTACCTGATCCTTTCGTACCCACATATATTTGGATGCTTCTCGCTTCGAGTATCTGCTTGTTGGTTTCCAATAGTGCGATCTTTGGAGGCCTTGAGCCTGTTTAGGAAAGGGCGTCTCCTCGATGGTTGGCTGATCCTCATTCACTTCGGGTAGCTTCGACGCTACAGGGGATGTCGGAATGATTAAAGTTGCAGTTTCTATGCATTTGCTTTCTGAGGGTTGAGCACAGTCGCTACTATCTTTCGTCGCTTCTTGAACTTCCTCTGATCTTGGTATTGACATGGCTTGGTTACATGGTTTCTCTTCAAGCAAGCTGAAAACCTCCTTATGCCCTATCGTGGCTGAAATATATCCTTGAGCCAGATGGATACATGCTTCTGTTTCAATGATCCAGTCTTGTCCTAGAATGAAGTCTTCCATTAAATCGTTATCCTCACATACTAGGACTCTTTGTTCCATGGAGGAATTTCCTATGTGAAGGGATACATTAGTTGTTCCAATACAGTCTAGGGTGTGACCTCCAATTCCTATTAGTTTGGCTTTCGTGGGATTCAATTGCAATTGAAGTTCATTTGCTATTCTCTTTCGCACGCAGCTGAGGCCTGCTCCTGAGTCTATCAATGCGTCTATCAATTTATACTCAGTCTTGCCAATCCCTAGGTTTAGGTAAGGTTGTGTTTTACATATACCCGTTGTGTCACCATTTTTGATCTGGTAGTTTGCCATAGGGATGGGCTCTTCTCCTTGGAGATAGCGTTCATCTCTTTGCCTGATCCACTCCTTGCGTTTTCTAATGCGTTCTAGGGCTTCCTGTCTTGCTTCTTCTCGTATTCGTTCTTCTTCCCTTTTCCTACTTTGAGCACCTAATAGTCGCGCTAACATTTGATCAGTCAAAGGCTCCATGAATCGTTTCACTCTGCATCCACTGATGTAGTTGGGAAGAATGTCTCCGTCTAGTGTAGCGAGATTGACTGCACCACTAGTAGAGATTCGATTTATAATCAGGGGTCCATATCCGCGTTTCTGTAGCTTCTTTGCATGTTGTTTTAGAGTGTATACTAGGACTAAGTCGCCTTCTTTCAATCCCTTATCTTTTATATGTGAATCATAATATGCCTTTTGTCTCCGTTTAGCGGCATAAATGCCTGCTACCGCTTGCAATCTAGTCTCGTGCAGTTTTTCAATCTCGTCTAATTGCTGAGACAATTCATGACCGTTCCACTCATATTGCTGGGCTACTTTTAATGTAGGTATTAAGAAGTCAATTGGCAAAATTGCATTCTGCCCATACACTAGATTGAAAGGTGTCGTTCCAATGGCCGTTTTATATGCCACTCGGAAGGCCCAAATTGCGTGATGCAATTGTTTGTCCCAATCTGACCTTCCATTATTGACAATCTTTGTCAATACCGTACACAGTACTTTGTTGGAACTTTCAGCCTGTCTGTTGGCTTGAGGATGGTATGGGGCTGATTTTTTGTGGATCACTAGAAATTCATTCATTAGCGATTCAATGACTTCGTTTAGGAAATGGGTGCCTCGATCACTCACCATCTCGATCGGTAGTCCAAATCGTGTGAAAATGTGTTCAAAGAGAAATTTTGCTGTAGTTTGAGCATCATTTTTGCGAGTGGCTTTAGCTTCTACCCACTTTGTCAAGTAGTCGGTGGCTACTATGATGTATTCCGCATGAGATCCTTTCGCAGGTGGGTTGATAGGTCCTATGAAGTCAATTCCCCACTTGGTGAATGCTCTCGCACAAACCATGGGTCTTAAAGGCATGTCATCTCTTCTAATGGGATATTTTGCTCTCTGGCATGTTTCGCAGCTTCTCACGTATGTCTCTGCGTCCATATGTAAAGTTGGCCACCACAAGCCTGCAAAGAGAATCATCTTGACCGTTCTATCTGCTGAAAAATGTCCTCCCGCAGCTCCTGCGTGTGCCATTTCTAATATGGGAAGATACTCTCCTTCATGCACGCACAATCTGAGTTGATTGTCTCTTCCTCTTCGAAACAATTGTCTCCCCATTATCACATAATCCTTGCTCATTTCTTCTAGGGATCGCTTTCTTGCTAGGCTAGCTCCTATTTCGTGCTCTTTCGTTTTGAGGAATTGCACTAATGACTTACTCCAATTAGGCACAATGGTAGAAAAAGGTAAGGACACGTGATCCTCTGGGCTAATCTCTTTGCATTCCCCACAATTACTTACATGCTCGTGAACGTCCTTGGACATATCAGGCCAATATACGCCTAACCTCTTTAATTCTCGTATTGTTCCGTGCATCCCTTGGTGGGTTTTCCACTTGTTTATGTGTGCCTGGTTAATCAGTTGTTTTTGTTCATCCTCCTCGACACATCTCAATAACACTCCGTTAGGTTCCTTATAATACACGCTTCCAGCAACAATGTGTAAATTCCTTGATTGAAAAATTTCTTTTTTGCTATTCCTGTTGATTGGGTGCTGAGGGCCATGAGTGAGTATAGGAATTAGTCGTTCCGCCCACTTTGGACATACTTCAAGATTGAACAAATATGTATCTGGTAAATCATCTGGCACTCCGCTAGGTGGCTCTCCGTGTTTTAACCTAGAAAGGTGATCCGCTCTCACATGTGTGTTTCCTTTTTTGACTATTACCTCAAAGTCAAACTCCATTAGTAACAAGAACCATCGTACCAGTCTCCCTGTGTTGCAAGGCTTATTGACTAAATACAACAAAGCTTGATGGTCTATGAAGAATTTGAATTTGTTGGCTAAGAGGTAGTGTCTAAACTTCTTCACTGCATAAACCATTCCTAGGCCCTCTCTTTCAGTAGTCGTATAATTTCTTTCTACCTGGTTTAATTGTCTACTCGCATAAGCGATTGGATGGTCAAGCTTCCCTTCATCAGCCGGTTGAGCTAGGATACATCCAATTGCATAGTTCAAAGCATCAACATGAATATGAAAAGGCTTGCTCCAGTTGGGTGACTTTAGGATTGGGGCTGTACTCAGCCTCTTTTTAAGCTCGTTGAAGGCCTTCTCACACTCGTCTGTCCAAGTGAACTGAGTCAATAGACCGTATAAGGGCTTAGCTATTATGGCATACATGTGAATAAACCTACGGTAATATCCACAGTGTCCCATAAAGGCTTGCACTTCCTTCGCATTCTTGGGTCTGGGTAGCTCTAGGATAACTTTAATCTTTTCTTCGTCCGTGGATATTCCATTCTTTGAAACAATGTGTCCTAGGATTTTTCCTTGTCGCACCATGAAGACACATTTTTCTGGGTTTAAGCAGACTCTATACTGCCTACATTTGTTGAATATTTTCCGCAGTTCCGGTATGTGGTCTGGTCGTTGATTTGAGTATGTACAAAGGTCATCTACATACACTTCCATGCTTTTTCTCAGAAATTCTTTGAAAACATGACACATTAATCGTTGGAAGGTAGCTGGCGCATTAGTGAGCCCGAAAGGCATCACTCTAAATGCATAGATTCCCCATTCCGTCGCGAATGCGGTTTTATGCTGGTCCTCAGTTGCAATAGCTACTTGGTTATAACCAGAGAATCCATCCAAGAAGCTATAGACCTCCTTGCCAGCAACTCTTTCCAAAAGATGGTCTGTGATGGGTAAAGGGAAACTGTCGCGTGAAGTTGCTGCATTTACTTTTTTTAAGTTGATACACACCCTTAATTTTCCGTTTTTCTTGGGCACTACAACTAGTGGTGATACCCATTCTGTGTGTTCAATCTCATAAATGAATCCTGCCGCTAGTAATTTGTCAATTTCTTCCTTTATTTTTGCAGCGTAAACTTCGTTATACGTGTAAGGGCGTTGTTTAGAAGGTTTCGCATCTGCTGTCATAGGGATTCGATGAGCGCATATGCTAGGTTCTACACCCTTAAGGTCTTTGTACGTCCAAGCAAATACATCTCGATATTCTCGGATGAGGTGTATGAGTTCCTCTTCTTCCTCTTCAGATACGTCTTTACCAATATACGTGCACCTTTCTTCTCCATCTTCTATCGTTACAACCACTTTTTTGGTTTGTTCTTTGTTATCATAGGCTTCTCCGTCTCGTGCTTCTCGTTTAGGCATTTGAGTTGCTATTTTCCTTTCTTCCACTTCGTATCTTTTAAAATGTTCTCGAACTTCGAAGTGGTCTGGTTCAGGTTCCACTTTACTTGTGTCCTCTCTATGCTCGTGTATTCTTGGGATGGTGTCAATTGCTAAGACTTCTGTTGGCCTTTCTTTTGATTCCTTTTGCATGGTTTCTAAACATTGTTCTTTAGAATCAAACTCCTGTTCCATTTCTATGCTTTCGTACTCTTCTTTCCACTCTTCCTCTACAATTTCTCCTGCTTCTACTTCTTGGAGGACAACCATGTAGAGGTTCACATCATATCCTTCCTCGTCTATACAGTCGTTCATTGTCAATACTTCTTCATTCACACAAACGTCTAATGTGGCTAGGATTTCCATCCAGCCATGTGGTTCGAAGAGTTCATCTGAAAAAATTTGAGGCATATAGTCGGGGTCTTCTATCAATCGATAATTAGGGTGCCCTATTGGCCACATTTGTTTTTTACACTCCTCCTTCTTGGCTTCTTTGCACATCCACAACTGGGCATCCTCGTGCATCCAAGATTGGTCACTTGATCCAGCACTGTGAATGGATAGGTCATCTTCCTCTTTGTGGACTGGATTCCATTGTAATGGAGGGACATCCCGATAAGCGAATGTGTGCAGGTTTATCTTGGTGGTGTTCCCTTGATGTTGGAGATATAATGAATCTCTGCCCCAATCTTGTACTACTCGCATCTGTCGCATGAATGGTCGTCCCAATATCATTTCGTAATTGTTTGCTTTTTCGAACTTACATATGGCCAATGTGTGTTCAAATTCTACTCCACAAGTGGTCAGTTTGATCCTTTCCAATATTCCTAAGGGTTTCTCTACATGACCATCTGCTAATTGGAGCTTCATGCGCGTGGGTCGTAAGGCAGGTTTTCCCCATTTTTCCCATATTTCCTTGGTGGCAATCCCTACTCCCGCTCTCGTGTCTAGGATGGCCTTGGTTATGTACCCATTGTAGGTGACAGGTAAGCACGTATTACCTTCGTCTCCTTCACTAAATTCTCCTACCTTGTCAACTGGAACTTGTATTGTGGAGTGGTTTTCCCTTTCATTTCCTTTCATTTCTCCTTTCTCTGCTGGTGGCTCTAATTGGTTTGCTAGCTGTCTCCATAGATGTGGTTTAAGTTGAAGCAACTCTTCCACCGTCAATTTGCATTGCACCTTTGTTTTCTTAAGTTCTGTTAGATTGTGTGAACTCTCTTCTGAGTTTCCTTTTTCTTTCCCATGCACTGTGGGTGCTCGTATTATTATAGACTCTCTTTCATATTCTCCCATGTAATTAGGCAACGTAGAAATGCTCATGGTTTCCTCTCTTCCTTTATCAAATCTTGACACTTCCTCATATGCTTCCTCTAGGTTATGATCAGGGTGACTATCTTCTCCAACTATTTCCTCAAAAGGAGGTGGACTGATTCCATCCTTTTTCCATTGCTCTTCTCTAATTCTTTTCCACAAGTCTTTGGACCAATCTTCCTCTAGGTCGGGTATTATGGATACCTGTTCCCCTTGAAATTTCATTCGTTCATTTCGATCATCTTCCCGTGTAGGTTCTTTATCCTTAGGTTGGATGCACTCTTCGTATAGTTCCTGTGCGATCCTTGTTTCAGGCAGAATTGGGATAGTTTTTTCTAGAGTCGCCTGTGCTACTTCGATGAGCTTTTTGCATATCGCCAGTCTTTCTTTCTCTAATTCCCCTTGAGGATAGAGTTTTTCATGTTGCTCTAGGTTCGGTCCCATTTTGATTCTAGCTTGGTATGCTTTTAACCACATGTCCAATTCCTCTGGTTTTGGGTCAGCTAGAATTGATCCTGGCTTCTTTTCCTCTGAGCTAATTGGTGGTGTTTCAGGGATCTCCTTATGTGTTTTTTGTGTACTATGCTTTCTAGAATCCTTCGCTTGTTTCTTGCTGTCTTGGCTCTTGTTTCTTGCCCATTTTCCTTTGAGCTTTTCTCGTCTTTCTTTCCATTTTTGTACTTTGGTGTTTTGGGAATTCTCACATGAGTTCTCCGAATCCTCGACTACTTGAATGTTTGGTTCTACTGTTTTATTGTTCTCTGGTTTTTCTTCCGGTTGATTTCCTTTTTGTTGTTTTGCTTGAGCTCTAGTAATAGCTTTCAGTGGTACAGTGTACTCCTTCTCACTTCCAGATCCTTCTAAGACCTCAATTACATTAATTGGTGCGGTGCCTTGAGTTTTTGTAGGGTTCTTAGGGCAATCTCTAAAAAGATGTTCTTTTCCACAATCACTACAATATCCTTCCCAAATCCTGGGTGGTGGAGGGTTGTAAGGTCGAGGACACTCGCGAATGAAGTGATCCCCTCCGCATCTATAACACGGTCCTCTCTGCACTGGTGGTCTAATGGGTGGTCTCATAGGTTGTTGTGCCTTGGGCACTGTATACATCAAAGTTGCAGTTTCCGCTCCATAAGCCTGATCAAATCCTTCATATCCATAATAGGCCGCGTCATAGGTTGGTTCATATTCCATCATGTTGGCTTCATATGGATAGTACTCTCCTGGTGGAGGTTCATACCCTTGGTTGGTTGATTCTACATTGGTCACTATTGAAGCTGGTATTATGGCTCTTTCCAAGTTTTCTTCCGGTTGAGTATACTTCACAGGTACAACTTGTTGAGGTTGTGACAGTTGTGGTCCCAATACTGGTTGTGGTGGTGGATACGATGCTTGCTCATATTGTCTTGGTGCTCCTACCGGATACGGGTTGTATCTAGGCATCTCCCTACCAAGCTCTCTAGGTGAGTATCCATAAGGTCGGTATTGTGGTGGATTGACAGGTCGTGTTTGCCTATTAAAGGGACAGTTCTCAGTTGTGTGATTGGTATATTTTTGCTCGATGTGGCAGTATGAAGAAGTCCCTTGTTGTTGCTGTCTGTTGTGTGGATACATCGGTTGTGCACCGGCTCCTACTCTGGCACACAAGTGTGTGGGATGTTCTCCTCCACATAAGTTACACCTCCTCAACATAGGCACTCTTTGAGCTGGATGTTGGTAAGCTCTCTGTCCTTGGACTCCTAGTTTCTTTGCTAATAGTTCTGCTAGTTCTTCCACATTACTAGAATTGGACGTAACCGTGCTTCTTGAGTCTTCTGATTTTGTGAGGTCGGTAGTACCTTTGAGGTCCTCAGCAAGGTTATCTTCCAGGTCGATGCACTCTTGAAGACACTCACTCAATGTTTGCAGCCTCTTCACATATACTAGGGTTCTTAGGGTCCCGTTAGAGAGTCCATCCAAAAATAATGAAATCATCTTTTGTTGAGTTGGTCTCTCAGCCATTGGGCATCTATCCACATACTGGTTGAATCTTCGGGCAGCAGTCTTCACCGTTTCATTAAGGTTTTGTTTAAAGCTATGGATTAAAGATGCAGAATTGTGTTTAATCCCTCTCTTTGTAAATTCTCCAATGAATTCTTGAAAGAATTGTTCCATGTTTCCAAATTGATTCGGGTCTAGAGGTTGGAACCAAGTTAGAGCTGTTCCTGTGAGGGTAAGTCCAAAAGACTCATACTGCACAAAGAAGTCCTCTACTTGTTCCGCTCTTAGAACTTGTTTAAATTTGGCAATATGATCGTATGGCTCCCCTAATCCATCATAATGGTTTCTCATACACTTAGCTACTTGGATTGGTCTCAATCTCCTCATTGGTTCAGGCGGTCTGGGCATTATAGGGAAGGCCGGGACAGCTGGTCGTGGTGGAGGCATTCCTGGCTGTCCTCCCACAGGTGGTCGTGGTCTGACCGGTGGTCGGAAATGGTTCCCCATCCCTGTGTGGGTCTGATTGTGTGTGTGCGCTCCTGGAGTTGCAAACTGTACATGAGTACGGTTGGGCACACTTCTTTGACTGGTCTGTCCTGATGTGGTATGTTCCGTCTCTTGTTGATTTCCAAAAGGATTCTGCGAGGTAGTTGCCTGCTCCCTCTGAGGAAATACAGGCGCACCCATATATCTCAGCCGAGCCCTGTCTAGAACACCTACAGGCCAATATCTTCTTTGATTCTTATCCAGGTAAGTGAGTCTAGTTTCGTCATCTGGGTCTTTCAACTCATAGAATGTCATGGGGCTCTCTCCTATTCCTTGAACAGGTACGTCAGTTTGAAGCAATAAGTCTGTTCCGTGAATCATGTAGACTTCCAACAGGTAGTCGTCTTGAGGTATCAAGTCTCCTCTCAAGACCCGTGATACTTGTGACCTGCCTCTGGGGGTGGTCACTAACTCTTCAGAGTTGTCGGAATCCATAAACTCTCCTCTTTCATTGATCCTCTCAGGAAATTCAGTTACTATGTAGATGTGACCCATTTTGTCAATGTAAGCACCTCCCTCGTATTTGACAGCTGGTCGTGGTATGATGGTGACATTTTGGGTAGTTGCCATCCTGGCGACAGACCTGTTTAAGCCATCCAGGTAGATTGGAATCTCCTGGGCATTAGTGGACACATATTGTAAGGAGGTACGGTAGTCTCCTTCAACCGTAGTCATGAAGTTTCCTGTTGGTGTAGGTCCTTGCATGTCTTCTGAAGCCATAAGTAACTCCTCTTCCGAGTCACTGGAAGTTTCTAAGTAGACTGAGTGATGACTAGCCTGGGCTGTACTCCCTACTGAGGATATGACACTCCTTCTACTACCTAGAACTCTTCCTGACCTCAAGTTCATTCACTCTCTGAAGCCTCTCTTTATGCTGCTTAGATTTACTTTGGACAGCTCTACCCGTGATTCAGTTGTTTGCCAAAAGAAGGGTTCAATTCTGGGCGATTCCACACTTGGCGATACTGCTCTCAGCGATACGATACCAGAGCTCCAAACGATACGATACCAGACACTCAGACGATACGATATCAGTCTGGTGTCGCGATACTGTCCTGATGACCAACGATACGATACCAGATATAGTGTCGCGATACTACACTGGGGATCACCACGATACGATACCGGATATAGTGTCGCGATACTACACTAGGGATCACCACGATACGATACCGGCAAAGTAGACGTTACGATACTAGGGATTCGAGACGATACGATCTCAATGTGGTGTCGCGATATGATCCTTGACAGGAGGCATTACGATACCACCGCAGTAAGTGCAATCGCGATACTAATCTTGGCGATACGATACCACTATGGTGTCGCGATACCAAGACAAGCAGCCGACGATACGACACTTGTGAGGGCACGATCGCGATACTAAAGTAGTGTCGCGATACCAGGGTAGTGTCGCGATACCACTGTATCGAACGATACGATACCACTCGGTAAAGTGAGGTCGCGATACTAGAAACTTAGGCGATACGACACCGCAATGGTGTCGCGATACCCAGTTTTAGTACAGGACGATACGATACCGGAGTTTAAGCGCGATCGCGATACCGACTCTGTGTCGCGATACCAGAATGGTGTCGCGATACCAAAGCAGGTATCAAGCGATACGATACTTATGGCGAGTGTCGCGATACAAAGGAATTTTGGTATCGCGATACCAAAACTCAACCGATCGCGATACTCAAGCCAAAAGCAAGATTTTTTCCAAACTTTTTTTCCCCTTACTCTCTTCACTCTCCTCTTCCTTTCTAGACCTCTGTATCACACAATAAAATGAAAAAGATTTCAGTTTTCCCCCCCCCGCGATACTGCGCAGATTTTTAATCACTTGTTTGATCATTTTTACAGTGTTTTTGACAGATAATTTGAGAGAATGTTTACCTTGGTACTGTCTTGATTGCAATGTGAGCTCAAAACCTAGCTCTTACTGCCTGAATGCCACGATACCAAGTCCACGATACTGGTCGCTGCTCGCAAACGATACCAGAACACTGTGAAGTGTCAAATGAGCCAAATTTTTTTGGTTTTTATACTTTTTTTGACTGAACTAAAAATTTTTTGGGATTTTTGATGATTTTCTGAGAATTTTGGCCTACTCCTCCTCCTCTTCTCCTCCTAACCTAACCCTAACTCCTCCTTCTCTTCCCTCCTCCTACACTTAAACCTAAAACGTATCACACACACCTCAAGGATGAGAAGTGACAAGTGCTGAAAAGGAATACTACTCATCAATGGACAAATTCACCTCTACAAGTACGATTCGATCACACTTGCTCTCTAACTATCACGAAGGCACCTTGGTGGAGTGCCTCCCCGGCAACGGCGCCAAAAACATGTGTACTTGAGCCGCAATGACTCAAGGACTTGTACCAATGAGACTATACCTCGATTGCCATACAAGTGCATATAGTGGAGTTCTTTTCACACATTTAATTATCAATCCTAAGGAGTGACTTACCAAGTGTATGAAGACAAGTGCACACGTGATAGAAAATGAAGTGAGTTAGCTATTCAAGCATGAGAAAAGACTAATACTACCCACACCTACTGAAAAACTGGAAGTGTGCCGCAAGCCTCTTTTCAGCAGTTTTGGTTTTTTGAGGTTTTTTCCCAGCCCAGAACTCCGAACATAGGCAATAGGGTACTCGTTTCGAAGCTCTCGACGAGACGAATCCAACGGTGGTGGTTTCACTCAATTCTGACCACTCTGCTGCAAGTTATGGCAGAAACAGTGAATTACGGGAGTCACTAACACCCGCGTTTTTGCTTCTCCTAGCTTACGCACGCACTACAGCCACTCAAAACAAGGGGGAAGGGGTAGACAACAGTCCTACACTTGCATTTCAAGCATCACACACACATACATGAGCAAAATGAAGATCAAAATCAGCAAGAAAGAGGCAAACTCGAGAATTCAGAAGTGCTCCTTCTTCACAATGACAAGAAGTTCTTTACAATGAGTCACTTTTGACTTATATACCAGTGCCCTAAGTTTGGTCCTTTCACACAAGAGACCGGCACTTTATTCACTAAAATGCTAACTTCCTACTAATGTACATGGGTAATTCACTAATCTTCTGAGGGGATGCATCTAGAGGACTCCTCTAGTGCATTTACAACGGAAAATATATACAAAAGTGGTTATGTTACAAAAAATTGTGTGTCCAAATCGGAAAAATTTTGGGGCCCGTCTTTTTTTCTCTGCTTTGTGCGCTCTTTAGCTCTGCAACAACACCCTACATAATGTTCCACAATCCTTTTGCAACCAAAACATGTCGCATCATATAAGCCCATGATGGGTAGTTGGTACCATCCAACTTATCCTCAACAGCCAACATACGGAATACATCACTGCTTTCAGCCATGGCCGGTGACTAAAATACCTTGATGCAAAAAATTGATTGTATCTCAAAAAGTTGAACAGAACTGCCCAGACGAGTTCTGCTAGACCTGTAGCAGACTTCGAGATGCTTAAATTGGCAAACAAAAACTAGTATATACCTTTGGAACAAAAAGAAGAAATAGCTTGCACAAGCGCTACGATAGTGCGTTCGGAGACTGCAAACAGAGGAGTGTCGATGGCACCCTAGATGAAGCGACGACCTGCTCTGATACCAATTGTTGGAGTTAGACGTCTGTAGGAGCACGCGAAGAGCACAAGGAAGAAGAAGAAGCTTGGAGCAAAAACACACAATACTGAATGTATTACTAGAGAATGTACAAAGATAAGTAGCCCATTAGGGCAATAGGCGTATATACAAGCCGATGAAAAAAAACCTCGTAAAGAGGGAAAAAAGTGCCCCGGTGGTCCTAGTGTGTTCACACACATCACTACCTAAATATATCAACAAGAAAATACCTCATTCTTTGCTTTCATAGGATACAACCATGTATAGCGAGTAGCATGATCAATGAAGGTAACAAAATATACATGCTTCCCAAAAGATGGAGTATTGACGGTACCACATACATCAGTATGAAAAAGCTGCAATTTCCTTGTAGTGTGTGTATGACTATCTTTTGGAAAAGAAGCACGATGCATTTTTCCAAGAATGCAACCTTCACATGCATGCTTTTCAATGCACTCAAGTGTAGGCAAACCAATAACCACGTCCTTATTTTGCAAGTAAAGAAGACTATTGAAGTTCAAGTGACCAAAACAAGCATGCCAAAGCTCCATTTCAGCCGTCGAAGAAGTATGAGCAACCAAGGCATTCGAGGCAGCCCTCTTGTATTTATCCATGCGATACAAACCATTACATAATGTACCGGACATCACGATAACATTACCATTGCTGAAATCATGAACCATACACTTATCATCAACAAAATGTACATTAAGTCCAACTTTGGCAATCAACGGAGCTGAAATTAAGTTCTTCTTTATACCAGGCACATACAATGCATTTTTCAAGAGAATCACACCTCCATTTGCAGCCGTAAGCTCAATTTGTCCTACTCCAATGATAGGAAAAGAGACATTGTTTGCACACACCACATGTCCTCCTTTGGGTGCATCTTTCAAAGAGGCAAAAAAACTTTTGCATGATGTTATCTGCTTTGAAGCACCACTATCAAAGAACCAATCTGAATCAGCCTCACTCACAACCTTACATTTAGAATGCAAAGAAGCATCATAATGACATATAACAACACATGCCCAAAAATCTTGAGCCATGTTAGCTTCATCATTCTTTACATTTGCTGAATTTTCAGCAATAGACATACCGGATTCCTTCTTCTTTTCGTTGTGTTTAGCAAGATTTCTACACTCATCAATAGTATGACTAGCCTTTTGGCAATATTTGCATCTCTTCTTCTATTGCAAATCAGCATCATTAGAGGAATGAGTGGAAGAGGAAGCTTGAAGCTTTGGTTTTGAAGAAGCCAAAGTTGAACCATACTTGCTTTTCCCCTTTTGTGAGATAGCAAGTGCTTGCGTTCCCTCAATCAACCCATCCTAATCACTCTAGATTGCTCTTCTTGCAAAAGAAGAGACACAACCTCATCAAATGCATACATATCAGGATTCCCTTTTTCAACCAAACAGATTGTAGAGGCAAAGCTTTGAAAAGATTTTGGTAATCCTTTCAACAATTTAGAAATGAGTGATGCATCCAGAATTATCTCATCTATGTTTGCCAATTGTTCTTTCAAGTCCTTGATGCGTGTCACATACACATCCATCGACTCATTTTCATCCCTACATACATCCTCAAGTTGCTTCCTCAAGTATGCAACACGTGCTTCATTACGCACGACATACAAAGAAGCAAGAGTGTCACATGTCTATCGTGATGTAGAACATGACCAAATGTGTGGAACTATATGATGCTTCACTGAAAGCGCAATCAAAGCATGAGCTTAAGCATCTTTTCCATCCCATCTAAGTTGCTCCTATGTAGGTGGAGAAGGAGAAACCACTTTATTTGAAGAAGAAGCTCCATCTATGACAGTAGACTATGAAGTAGAAGAACTTGTGGGTCTTCGATCTACATCTGGCACTATGTTCCAAAGTTGTTTAGCATCAAGAACATGCTTCATCATGTAAGACCACATTGGATAGTTGGTCCCATCAAGCTTATCTTTAGCTTGATGCATGCCAAACAAGTCATTGTTGCCCACCATTTCAGTAAGGAACAAGAGTGTAAGAAAATCTTCACTATGACGAAAGCCGAAATAAGTGCTGAAATTTTAGCTCACAAATTGTCACTCTGATGGCAATTCTGACTGCACGAATGGCTTCGAAATGGGGATAAAACCCCAACACATTTGCTAGAAATCTTTTCTCGCTGCTGAATTTCACAGTTCTATGCTCGAAAGTCGACTTGCACTATTAAAAGTGCACGCGTGTCGCGACGTGAAAAACTAAAACTTGAGGAGCTGAACTTGCTCTGATACCACTATTGGGTGTGTGTAGAAGTGTCAGAGACACACAAGAACTGCACACAAGGAGCACAAACATAGCAAGACACACAGAGAAGATGATGGCTGGAATAGCTCTCTCTATTGACGATCAACTAACCTGAAGTAAGAGCTGAATAATATCCCTAAGTACAAAGTACCACCACATATGAGAGTATCAAGTATGTGGTAACATGGGGAAAAAAACTCTAGCCAGCACTAGAGTAAAAAGCTCCCATGTATAGGGAAAAGGTTCACATCAAAGCTACTCGGGGAACACATAAGTGTAACAGTGACGACTTGACGAAATTTACGAGCTTGGAGCAGCATTTTTTCCACTTATCTTAGTTTCATTTTATCACATTTTTAAACATAAAATCTTGTATTAGGTTTTTTTATAAGGATTTGTATAGGAGTATCTTCAAAGTATCTGTATTAGAACTTTTTCTCAAAGTGTTTATATAGGATTATTTTAGTTTTCAGATCTTAGAGTTATCACTATACAGTTCAATTATCAATTGCACTTTATTTCTCATGTCTACAAATAATGCATCTTCAAGTAAATCTTCTAGTGAACATAACATACATTCCTCTTTTATTTTAGAGACTCTTTTACCTACTCTTATTGAGAATATGACTACTCAATTCAATGAGAACGAGTCTAGTGAAGAATTAGAAGTAAAAGAAGTAGTTAAAGACCAAATTGTTACTAAATCTTTACATCCTCCATTATATGCTTACTGTTTATCTAAATTCTTAGACTTTTGTTCAATTGTGTCACCAGATCCTGAGGAAAGTGAGATTTTGTTTCCACCATCTCCCAAAAGAAATATTGAATCTAAAAAAACTGAAAAACAACGTGACTGAAATTATCAAAGATAGGATAACTAAAGAAGATTTAACCTTGAAAGCATATCAAGATGTTGTTTCTAGGTATAGAGCTACACTTCCTTATGGAACTTACATTTATAGGCTAAACATAAATAGAGTATTAAACTATAGCTAATAACACTTCAGACACTAAAAACATATCCTAGTCCCTAAAGTACACAACAAAACACCCAACGTGTAATCACTTAAAGAGGCTAATATGAGTCAATTCTGATGAGCGGCTGCCTCCTTTCACACCCCTTGACACCATGGAGGTAGGCTGAAGATCCCCACAAACAGACGTCATTGAGAGACATTCCGAGCCGTGTGTAAAATAGAGATGTGGAGGGTACTGTCCTCAAACCAAAATCTTGACCGAGTTATTGAATTTCTTTGTCATTTCATGTCTTTTGAGCCATGCGACATGAGTTGATCTAAGCACAAATTTACCTCGACACACAATGTTTCATCTTGTTGAAGTGGGCATGAGCCAATCGAAGCACACGCTTACCCCGCATACCCAAGGCCTTGTCAAAGGGGCACGAGCTGGCCCAAGCACACACTCAATCTAGATTGATGAATGACCTTGCTTATGGAGTGGAACCTGCTAAGGAAGGATTTCAGCTTGCTTAGATGAAGCGCTTTATGAAGAGGCATGGACTAGCCAAAGCACGATTTCTAGCCCATGTGATGTTTCTAGTTACCGAGGGACATGGGTTGGCCAAAGTGCAAGCCCATCCCACACATTGTCTCCTTTGCTGATGGACGTGGATCGATCGAAGCACAATCCCCGCTCGCATGATGCCTTGCAGTTGAGAGATGAGGCGAGGGCTGGCGGAAGTGTGGACCACCCACCTTGTGTTTATTGAGATATCAAGCTCAACATGTGATGATCCAAGATGACATGTATCACTTTTTCATTTCTCTGACATGTATAGTGGTCACACTGGTATATATCAGGGACACTTCATTGAGCTTTATTAGATTTGTCTACCAAGAGTGATTGCACATTTTTTTCTTGCCAACTAACTCATTCACGAAAGTTAGGTTTTTCCTTATGTACTGATCTTTATATATTGCAGTAGTTGTATTCTTGTTTCTTAGGTCATTCTTGTACATTCCTTTTTATGTAATAGAAGAAGAAGAAGAAGATCATTGTTCCTTGCCTCAATCTGAGTGTGTGCTTCTCTTAGATTGTGAGAGTGTGGGTATGAGCTCTCTTCCTTATCTCATTCCTTGTGACATGGTACCAGAGCCACTATGGCTGTAGAGAACTCGTCGAGAAGGCCGACGATGAAGAGTACGCAAGAAGGCATTGAGAAAGCGCAATTCACAAACGACCTCAGATTTCTATGAAAATTGATGTGAAGGTAGAAAGACCTCAAAATATTTTTGAGATTTATCCCTTTAGGGTCACTTGTTTTTGTCAGATCAAAGTTTCAGAGCCATATCGACTTCTGTTTTGAGCCCACAAGGTTGGGCCCATAGAAAAACCACATCAGTTTTGGAAATTGTAACTTTCCTTCTATTCGACAACACTCATATATTCGAGATCTAGAATTTCAAGTGATACCGTGTATTGTTGATACACAAAAACTGTGTTTTTTTGAGATCAAACTGTCACGTCATAATGCGATAGTGTTCAAGCAAAAGTGCTACTTGTAGTGTTTTGCAGTGTTATGAGTAGCTGTAGAAATGGAAAACCTAGATGGAATGAGTCAGATTATGAGTGATAAGCTAGACAAGAACAACTTCCATGCTTGGAGATTCAGAATGATGAATTTCCTGATAGGAAAAGGTTACTGGAAGTACATCAAAGGAGAGAACGAAAACGCTCTACAGTTACCAGAGAGGAATCGAACTACAAACCAGTTAAGAGCATATGAAGAATGGAATCAAGGAGCATGAAAGCTAATGTATTCGCTATCTGTTAGCATACAGGATAGCATGATTGGACACATACAGGATGCCAAGACTTTGAAAGAGGCTTGGAAGAGTTTGGTCACATTGTATGAGACCAATACAAAGGCATGAAAATTGCAACTCAAGAATGAGTTGCATACAATAGAGAAGAAAGGCATGTTGGTAAGTCACTACACCCTAAAAATCAAAAGCATCTGTGAGTCACTTTCATCTATTGGCGTGAACGTAGATGATGATGATGATAAGGTGGAAGTGTGCCTTCGTGGTTTAGGATTTGCATATAAGCACTTCAAAACTTCTATACAAACTAGAGAAAATATTCCAAATTTTGTTGATCTGGTATCTATGCTGATTATTGAAGACAAGTGTCTTGGTGAGGATTCAAACTCCCAAGGAAAACCTAGTTCTGAGTGGATATTCTACTCTAGCAGAGGAAGAGGCGGAGGTAGAGGTTTCAGAAGTGGAAGAGGAAATAGTAACCAAGACCAAGGTCAACAACAAAATCATGGAGGAGGAAGAGGACAATTTCCATGGAGGGGGAGCCAAAGAGGTCGCAAAAATTTCCAAAGAAATGATTCAGGTAATGACAGTAAAGGATGTTGGAATTATGGTAAACTTGGACACTTTGAACGTGATTGCAGGTTGAAGAATCAAAATAACAAAAGGAAGCAAAACAACTATGCATCCACAAGTGCTCATGATTTTGAGAAGCTCTTCAAGGTTCAACATCACATGATGAATACAATGTTTGTTGTTGTTTCAAAATCGAATGATAATGTCTGGTATATTGATTCAGGTGCTTCAAATCACATGACCAATCATGGGGAATGGTTTAGTACTATGTAAAAATTGCCAATTCCTAGATATGTTGAAACAGGTGATAACACATCACACCCTATCGAGCATACAAGAAACATAGCATTGTCTATGGAGAACGGGAAGGTAAAACATCTTACTGATGTGCTGCATGTTCCAAATATAACAAAGAATCCAGTTTCTGTTGGACAAATGGTTGACCAAGGATTACAAGTCAGGTTCAATGTTGATGGGTTATATTTAGAAGAATACAAATGGGATGGAAGATTGATTGCAAAACGAAACAAAGTGGGTAGGATGTTCACCTTAAATGTGAAAATTCCTGAAATGAATGCAGCCATGTTTGCAAAAGGTGCAGGAGTCATTGCTGATATAGAGACGTGGCAAAAATGGACTGGACATGCAAACTTGCAAAGGCTAAAATTGATGTAGTCAAAGGAGATTGTCCATGGACTACCAAATTTCAAGGTCGCAGAGATGCAAAAGGTATGTGCAGCATGTCAATTTGGAAAACAGTCAAGAGAATTATTTCCATATGACAAGCATGTTAGCGAGAACATACTAGAAATAGTACATACAGATGTTTGGGGTCCTGCAAAGACCACATCTATGGGGATTGTAAGTTTTATGTTACTTTCATTGATGACCATACAGGAAAAGTGTGGGTATATTTCATGAAAGAGAAGAGTTAGGTATTCACTCACTTCCAAATTTTTAAAGCTATGGTGGAAGAACAGATAGCGAAGTATATTCAGACATTAAGATCTGATGGAGGAGGTGAATACATGTCAAATCAGTTCAACAGTTTTCTAAAAAATCCTAGAATTCGGCGTTAGTCTTCATGCAGGTACACACCACAATAAAATGGTGTTTTTGAATGCCAAAGTAGACATAATTCAAAAATAGCAAGAGCCTTGATGGCTGAGAAGAATATGCCTCATTGTTATTGGGCAGAAGCTATTCATACTACTATATACATCATGAACAGAACTCTCACTCTTGATGTACATCAAGTTACACATGAAGAGAAGTTTACAGATAAAAAGCCAAACTTATCAAATCTAAAAGTTTTTTGTTGTATTGCTAATGTACATGTTCCGTATAAGATGAGGACAAAGCTTGATCCAAAAGAAGAAAAATGTGTCTTCATTGGATACTCCCTTGAGCAAAAGGGATATAAATGTTATAACCCACTCACATGATAGGTGAAGGTGAGAACAGATGTGGAATTTGATGAAATGTCAAGCTTCTATGCAGATGCCAAAGAAGGACTGAATCTTGAACCAAATGACAAAGAAAATGCTAAAAAATCAAGTGCAGAATCTCAAGTTTTGAGTGGACTGGATGCATCACCAAGCAATAGTCCAACTCAAATCCATGGAGTGGAAGATTGCGTGGAAATTTCAGTCCAGCAAATTCATCAAATACATTCAAGAAAGGTAAAGAAAAGGTTTTTGCTGGTCATAAAACATGTGCACATTTTGAAGACGTTGATGGAGATTCAAGTCGTTTAGAAAAGTGTCTTGATGAGGAACTTGGATTGCCCTCTGTGAAGACTCTAGGAGTAAGGAAGGCACGTGCAAATGATACAAGGATAAGTGACCCATGACCAAGAGGATCTAGAAGGATGCGGAATTCAATGCAACGATTGACATATGATAGTTACATGGCTCATCATTCTGCCTACATGACAGAGGTTTTACAAGATGTTGAACCTTCTTGTTTTGAAGATGCAATTAGAATTGCAGATTGGGAAAAAGATATGGATGAGGAGATGGTTGGACTTTATGGAAATGATACATGGAACCTTGTTCCATTGCCACAAGGAAAGAAACCCATAGACTGCAAGTGGGTTTACAAGGTAAAGCACAATGCTGATGGTAGCATAAGCAGGTACAAAGCATGTTTGGTAGCAAAAGAATATGCACTAACTTATGGCATTGATTCTGAGGAAACATTCAGCCCTATAGATAAAATCTCCACTATCAAAATACTTGTTGCATTAGCTACAGAAAAAGGATGGACTTTGCATCAGATGGATGTGAAGAATGCTTTTCTACATGGTGAGTTACATGAAGAAGTATACATGGACTAGCCACAAGGATATGAAGATTAAAAGCATCTAGAATATGTTTGTAGGTTGCAAAAGGATTTGTATGGGCTGAGACAAGCTCCTCATGCATGGCATGCAAGGATTGCTGATTACTTAATCACCATTGGGTTTTCTATGTGTGATGCAGATGATTCACTATATGCAAGGAAGGGTGATGATGGCATCACAATTGTGGCTATTTATGTTGATGACTTGATTGTAGGTTGTGATAATGAAGAAAGCATTAAAGAGGTAAAGCAACTTCTTATGCAGGAATTTGACATGAAAGATCTTGGTGTGTTGGGCTACTTCTTGGGCATTGAGTTTATACATATAGAAATAGGTATATGGATGTCGCAAAGGCAATATGCCTTGAATATGCTAGAAAAGTATGGTATGGATGATTGTAATCCAATTTCCATGCCATTAGATCAGAATTTGAAGTTGGATACTACATAAAGTGAAGCATTGGAAAATACTACTATGTATAGGAAAATTGTGGGAATTCTTATATATCTCACAATTACAAGTCGTGATCTAAGCTATACTATTGGACTTGAAAGTCAGTTTATGCAAGTTCCAAGGAAGCCACATTTGGATGCTCTGAGGCACACTCTACGTTATGTGAGTGCTACTTTGGATTATGCATTTTTTTATGAAGCGGGTGTAGATTTGCAGGTTCATGGATACATTGATGCAGATTGGGCTAGTAGTATTCTAGATAGAAGATCTACTAGTGGCTTACTATTCTCACTTGGAGGTGCAGCTATTACATGGATCAGCAAGAAGCAACCCACTGTTGCTTTGTCGAGTACAGAGGCTAAGTATAGAGGTGCTGCAATGGAAGCATGTGAGGCATCATGGTTGGAGATGTTACTTGCACATTTAGGTGTGGAAGTGCAAAAGCCTATCACCATCTATTGTGATAGTCTTTGCAGCATACAGCTAGCACACAACCTTGTTTTTCATGCTAGAACAAAGCATATCGAGGTACATTATCACTTCATCAGAGAGAAGGTATAAGCAAGTGATATTGATCTTATTTATGTGAGAATAGATGAGCAGGTTGCTGACATTTTCACTAAACCACTTGGAGCAGAGAAGCTAAAGAAGTTTGGAAGATTCTTGGATTAGAGAACATGGCATTGAGCTTGAGGGGGAGTGTTGAGATATCAATCTCAACATGTGATGATCCAGGATGATACGTATCACTTTTTCATTTCTTTGACATGTGTAGTGGTCACGCCGGTATATGTTAGGGACAATTCATTGAGCTTTATTAGATTTATCTACCGATAGTGATGGCACATTTGTTTCTTGCCAGCTCACTCATTCGCGGACATTACGTTTTTCCTTATGTACTGCTCTTTATATATTCCAGTAGTTGTATTCTTGTTTTTTCGGTGATTCTTGTGTATTCCTTTTTATGTAATAGAAGAAGAAGAAGAAGATCATTTGTGTTGTGGAAGAAGAAGAAGAAGATCATTCTTCCTTGCCTCAATCTGAGTGTGTGCTTCTCTTTGATTGTGAGATTGTGGGTGTGAGCTCTCTTCCTTATCTCTTTGCTCATGAAAGTGTTTACCTTGAGTCGATATGCGAGGTGAAGGGGGTCGGCTGAAGTGCGCACCCACCTTATGATGTTTGCCTTCGTAGATGAGCCATCCATCCGAAGGGCACGCTCGCCTCGTGAGGGGTGGAGTGTGACTTAGGGAGTTCCATGACTTTCTTGTCCGCCATGAAGAAGAGGTGAAGAGCAAGACCCCCAAGGTCTCACCCTAGCCGATGTTGCGAAGCCCACTGCAAGAGATATACAAAAGCCATTTTGTTCCACTAAGCATGTGTTGCTCACATACCCAGCCCATACTTGCCAAAAATCCCCATGGTCACTACTGCCAAGCTTCATGCGATGTAGCTAATATGTTCCATCACACTGCTATAGACACCCTCAAGAAGAGAGCTCTGATACCAAGTGTTAGGAAGTGACCCGGAGGTATCCCCAGGATGGCCTCATGAGAGGGTAAGCGGAAGCATAAGACGAGATGAGACCTTACGAAAAGTGCGGAAGCATTTTGTAAGGATCTTGGACCACTTCACGGGCCGTCTCGAGGTGTGTTTTGAGGTGCCAACTGATTGTGGTCCAAATGTAGCCCACATAGGTAAGCAGCTAGAATCATCATTTTCCACTGTTTCCGATGATAGGTCCCATCCTCACGGAGAGGAGGCCATACCCGATACCCAAGCACTCGTGGAGAGGTTGGGGAAGCATTCTCGTTATCGGGCATCTACTTGACTCGAGAAGCCAACGAGAAGTCAATGGCGAATTCAAGGAAAAACTAAGCTCAACACATATCCTTCATAATGTGTCGTTGCCATGGGATCATGAGGACTCCACTCCACATATGAGACATGACTGAAGCTCAAGCTCGGGCTTAGGTACCTTGGTCTCCATTTTGGCTGTCACCCCCTACATGCTCACCCGTGGAGCAGAACAAGCTGCTTGAGTTTGTCATCACAATTTGCAAATCCAGAGCTTCGCAGTTCGAGATCTTGAGTGCTGAATTGTGATGCACCACATTGAAAGGAGCCCTGAACAGCAGCCTCGTCCATTGTCGAGGCTACATCAAAGGAAGTGTTAATTTTTGACGGCCGTATTGCTCGTTTTGGCCATTTTACACCATAACATAAGGCCATAAATGTTACGTCACCTTCAAAAATTACATTAAAAATGTAAAAAATAGGTACTATGTGTGTGTGGATAGCCTTCAAAATTGAAGGGCATGCTAGACCATCAAAATACAACAGTGAGATTGAGAGGCTGTAGCCTGGAAGCCATCTTCTTTTAACTGTCTGCCTCTCTGTCGTATTTGAAATTTAATGCTCACAGGCCGACAAGAGCGACAGGGTACAGACCACAGATTCCACAACCTTGCGGAGTTGTGGGCAGAAAATACAGCACGGTAGCGCCGCCATTGGAGCGCGATCTGCCACCTTTATCATCATCGTCCTATCCCTTGTCCGCGACACTGTTAACGTGTTTCAGGATGTATGAGATTCCACCGCTGTACAGAAAGTATAGGGCCGCCATTGGATCGCATTCTGCAACTTCTATCATCATCGTCCTATCCATTCTATCGGTTTATGGGAAATCTACGATGGTATTTCACCATTAGAGAGAACAACTTTTTTTCCCAGACAAAAAGAAAGAAAAATTCATTGACCATAAAAAGACTGTCTTTAAAGCTTCCAAGAATATTATTCAATATTGTTCCTAGATGTGTGCAAGATAAGGATGTGATGTCCGTAGCCGTGTAGCCTAGTGGGCTGACTGACGCCTTGAAGCTTGAGGAAGATGTCCTGAGTTCAAGTCCTGGCTGGACATGCCCATGAGTCTTTCATGAAGGGGTGCCTCTACCTTAAGAGGTTGTATTACCAATTCATTGTTCTCTCAAAAAAAAAAAGATAAGGGTATGATATTTTGAAGGTTGGTGAAGTTTTTAGATTGTTTGGGGTCCCGATGGGCTTTCAAATAACTTTTCACCAAAGATGGGATTGGATTACGGATAAGTTTAGGGATAAACTCTTTAAATGATATGCTTGTCGAAATTCCTTCTCATAGGCTTTTTTGTCTTCAACCACTATGTGCTTCCTTGCTTGACTTATTTTCTATCTTGCTGGTTGCCTTCCTAGAGGAATCTTAATCAAGCGATCTCCTTATCTAGAAGATTCCTTTGGGATGGGAACCCCCAAATCAACAAAATTCCTAAAATTGGTTGGGATATTTGCTCCTAATCATTCTAAAGCTTGGAAGGTCTCTCTATCTAGAATCTTGTCCTTTCTCCTCATACCTTCTCTCTTCTTGGCTCTACTCAGTGACACATTTTGGACTGCTTGGATGGAAGTCAAGAAGGTTTTGTCTCCTAACCTGGAAAAAAATAAAGAGCCCCTTCTCAGTTTATGAGTATATAAATATGGGCGAATATCCATGATTCCATTTATCCAAACTATAGAAGAATTTGATGAATATTCATAGTACTTTATATTGAAACTATAGAAGCTTAATATTTGGAGTTGAAGGTCGTTCAACCTCAATCCTATAAAGAAGAAGGAGCCTAGCTTTCAAAACTATGAGGAAATAAGAGAGCATGCATGTTTCCCATTCAATGCCATATGCAAGGGATTGAGAGCTGCTCATCGACAACCTGCCCTCTCACAAAGTGTAACGTGCTTCTCCGTCCATCCCATATGTGTGGTCATATGATTCATGAAATGAAGTGTAACGTGCTTCTCCGTCCATCCCATATGTGTGGTCATATGATTCATGAAATGCTAGCTCTCTCTCACAAATTGAAAAAGAGAACTCTCTTCAATGAATATTCGTTGAAGAAAAGCGAAAAAAGATCTTTACTTACTTGAATTTCTCCTCTTCATGCTTGCACATGAACGAAAGTCGAGCTCACTTCTCTACATAGAGAGAGCAGAGGGTGCATGCCCATGCTCGATGGATATATGGGAGGCACTTGCTCATTTTGTACGTGAACTCAAGAATCTACCACATGTAGGATTAATGCCCACAAATCTTATCAGCCCACGAGCTCTAAGATTTGATAAGGGGGGAGATGGAGGGAGGAGAAGATTCACTCCCCAAACATACATGTACTTCTTTCATGAAATGGGACCATAGAAATGAGAAGCACTTTATATAAATGGCGAATACATCAACATTTCTCCCTTCTAATGTATAATTTTTAGGGCTAATATCACATCATATAAACCTTTTAAATTAGCCAAATTTTTTCAAAAATCCAAAAAATAGCCATTAGGCTATAAATAGACCCTAGGTTTTCCTTGCTCGTAGCCCTAATCCTTTTAGTGATACTAATTTTTGGTCACAAGATTCCATCTAGACTGATTGGCTTTCTCTATGGAAGAATGGAAAAATGGGTATATTGGAACATAAATACAAGGTTGGGTTCTTTAGCTGGAAGATCTAACTGAGGATAATGAAGTTTGTACTACTAATCACATTATTTCTCTACCTAAATTATCTTCTTCTTATAAATAGGTGATGCTGCAACAAGTGTACCTGCTTCAAGTCCACCTGCAGGCTTGTACTAGTCGCCAGCTAGTTCACATTGGTCAGATAGCTTAGAAGATAGAAATAGTAAAAAAGACACAAGGGATCTATCACCAAAATCTTTAATAAACTTAATAGGAGATCGCTTGTTTAGTGTAATGCTCATCAATGGAGATATAGGTTTATATGTATTTTGTTCTTCCTTACCAACATTAAACATTCTTATCTCCAATTATCCATAATGGACTTTGGAGTGGAACCAGATCTAGAAAGTGTGGAACCAATGATGGTCTATGTACTACTTGTGGCAAGGTGGAAGATTTGCCGCACATATTCATGCACTACAAACTTGCTATTAAATTTTGGAAGTTTCTCAAACCTTGCTACATGAACTGCCAAATTATGCTAAGTCACAAAGAGATTATGCTTGGATCCTATGTCAAAAGATATTGCCCTTTCGAACTTATGGAAAAGTCACATCCGTGGGTTCATATGGATTAACAGGATTCAAACTATCTTGAATAGCGGTAGGAAGGATTTCCAGTTTTCCTTTCTTCAAGGTCTCACAAAGATTGCTTTTATTTTTCTCTAAGCTACTATTTGTACTCTTATGAGAATTCATAGTTCTTTGATGTAATAAGAACACTTATCTAAATAAATGGATGACAACCCTTATGTCCTTGTATTCCCCTCAGAGATTCGACATGATATTCTCTTGTATCTGATTTTTTTTTGTAAGGCTCAATGGGGCCTTGGGGGTCTCTTGGAGAGATGTATAATCATCATTAATTGAAACGTTTTCCCTATTTTTCCTTTTGAAATAAGGCATTGGATCAGGGATGAAGTCCCTCGGGATTTCAATACATAGCGAAAATATCATGAATATGGGAGAGAAAAGACCATGTGGAATCTATCCCCACATGTTCTCTCCATTTGTTGGCGGTTATTCTTTGATTACAAGGTACAAATCGTTCATAAAAGGAAGGGTAGAGAGTAAAATGTCATTCATAGGAGGAAGGGCATAGAGTATTGTAGTGAAATAATTCATTTTGAACTTTTTGAATTACATTGTGAGGATAATGTTTTGATTGAATAATTAAGTCATTTTATGCATGTAGGAAAAATTTAGGGATGAAAAGTTTTATATTCTCTCTCTAAATCTTATCGACATCATGTTTTTTGGTTGAAAATTGAACGTGAAGATGAAAGAATGTTTACGAGAGAAAGTTAGAGCACGCATAAAAAAAATAAAAGTATCTCTATGAATTTTTTTAATCATGTTTCAAGTACCTCATTTAAGTCTCTACATTTAGTTCACTGTAACAAAATGCCTTGATTTTAATCTCTCTCTAAAATTTATAAACTTGTACGGCCCAAAGTGATACTTGGAGGTGGATTTGGACCTAGTTCATCTTTAACACTATTGTGTGATCTAAGAGTTTAACATTTCTGTGTCTCACAAGCTTAAGCTAATTTGTCATTATTTTTGAGTTATAGGTCTTGGAAAAGTATCATTTTTAGGTTAAAAAAAGTGGGCTTCTCTATTTCTATTTGAATCTATGATTTTGAAGCATATGTGTTATCATGCACACTTAGGAATGTCTTCAGATATGAATTTGCATTGCTTTTCTTCTATTTTCGGACACATATCGCTAAAGAAAGCAGTTGGCTTTTGTGAAATTTTTGCATGCAACACACGAAGGGCTGATTTTTTCTATATTTGGTGGATCACGCACTTACCGATCCGTATAGGTTGTAAACGTATCACCTTCCATCCATGTAAATTTAGCCCACAATTGTCGAACATGTAGGTTGAACTATAGGGATAGAAAAGAATCCTTAAGCTTTTCTTGAAAAGCCCTCCATGTGTTTGGACAATCTGCACTATGACGAAGATCAGTCCACCAAAATTGAGCTTTTCCTAATAAATAGTTAGTAGCAAATTTGACTTTTTCACTTTCAGCATATGTTTCATCCGTATAAAAATCATCAAACTATGACAACCAAGAAAGGGCTAAAGCGCCATCCTTACAGCCATCAAACCGTAAAAGCTAGTAATTCTTAACAGCAATCTTGGAATGTGTGCCATCCGATTGGGCAGAGACAATAGCCTTGACCATCCTCGTAAGACTCTCTTCATCAGTTTGCATCTTCTAGAGTACTTCATCGCGTTGTCGGATCTCGTTTTGAGTGCCTCGAAGTTCGTGCCGTAAGAGCTCAAGTTGTTGCTCGAGTGTTATCTCAGGTAGAGGTGAATCATCAAAATCCTCCATGTTGTTCGTAGGGTCCATGAGGATGTAGAGAACAAAACCCTCTTGTTAGATATGTAAAAACAATTTTTGAGATTGTTTAAGTTAAAATGTAAAAGGAAGGGTTGTGCTTGGGAATTGAAAAAGTAAGAAAGAGATGAAAGTTATGTTAAATATAAGAAAAGAGAACTAGAGTGACAACATAAAGAGATAGTGTAGTGGTAAAACACTTCCCTTGTGTGAGTGAGTTTGTGGGTTTAAATCCTCGCACCTTGGTGAATATAAAACTCCTTATTGCCACTCATGAATTAAAATTGGTTCGCACGTAGCCAATGGCTGCCAATGATCACCAAGGGAGCCTTGGGTGTCGAAGATGCCAAAGTAATGCCTTAAGTTATGCCTAAGTTCTATGCCTTAGTCGACGCTTTAGTCGACACCAAAGGAGTAAACGTAGGTGTAAATGTAGGAGTAAATCTAAGTGTAAACATAGGTGTAAACGTAGGTGTAAACATAGGTTCTAGTTTTGGAACTAGAACAGAAACTGAAACACCAACAGCTGGAGGAAGAGGAATAGGAATCGAAATAAAAAACAGAATCCAAAAGAGAAACGGAAACAAAAACCAGAACCGAAAACGAAAATGAAAATGAAAACGGAAATTGGAATGAGAACCTAAATCAGAATCGAAATCAAAATCGGAATCGAAATCGGATCACGAACAGAGAACAGTAAAAGAGAGAACAATCACCAAAACAAACAGAAATAGACCCCTCCGTAGTGACGCATGCAAGGCTCTAATACCACTGTTATCAAGATCTTGCTCCTGCGCACATAGAAGTTACAGATGCAGAAAACACACAGAAAAATAAACATGCCAATAGATGAGATAGAATGCAGTATTGGGTGCAATCTCCCCCCATGCACTCTATTTCGATAGTCCTGAGAGTGCATGTATTTATAGGAATTTTTCTAGAAATAGTTCTATTTCTAAAAATAGAACTTATCTTGAAAATATAACTATCTCTAAAAATTGAATTATTTCTAAATTTAGAATGAGTTCTAAAAATAGATTGCCTCTGAAAATAGAACTATTTCTGAAAATATATCTATTTCTAAAAATAGAACCCTTTATGTGGATTTATTTACAAACTAAATAAAATATAAATCCGATTATTGATGTTCATCCTTTCACGCCTTTCACACTCCTCATGAACCTTCAGCTACTATATCAAAAACACCAAAACACTTTAATACATTAATAAATTGACTCTCCAACAATCCCTTATTCAACAAATTCCATAATTCATAACAGTAGGCTTGGGCGTAATTGCACCAACAGCTCCCCCTCAAGCCTAACATGTTTGATCTTCATTGCTCCGATACCAATGATACCAATGCTTCGCAAGCCTAACAAGCCTAACAAGCTTCTGTCTCCTTCCATCTCCTCCTTACTCCTCTTGTTGGTGTTGTGGTCGTGAGGGCCATATTCATCGATGTTGCTTCAGGCGGATGCGATGATGATGTCAGAAATATGCATGTGATGCAGGTCAGGTAGTGATTTTAGGAGAGTCTATGGCAGTTGATTATGCCAGTGATGGTGATACTTCCATGTTACTCCACACCGCGAGTGTTGTTGTATGCCTTATGCTACCTAGTGGAGCATCACTTATGCTCAGACATGTACGCTATGTGCCTTCATTCCCTATGAGCTTGATTTTAGTTAGCCAATTGCAAAAGAGGAGATGTTATGCATTCCTTGGTGAGCATCATCTTCAGTTGCAGTTGGGACAGCTTATGCTTGTCAGAGGTGCTAGGATTGAGCACAGGTATCCACTGCAGGTACTTCATGTGAGAGACAGTCTTGTCTCAGTGGGAGTTCAACATTATGTGCGATGTGAGACTCATTATGTCTCATTTTGTCTACCTAGACATAGGTCTATTGACATTCATGATGCACATGTATGACAGGATTCGAATGCTCAGATGGATGCAGATATAGAGCATGTTTTGGATGCTCATGATGCTTATGTAGAGCATGATTTCAGTCATTCTTGGATTCGCTCATGCAAAATGTTGACACAGATATGTCAGGACATATTGTCCTTGACGATGGTGCTTTGGATGCCTTGGATAGAGGCATGGTTGATATAGTTAGGTTAGCCAGGATAGCACATGTTTCTTCAGCATTGGGGAGTCTGATGAACGAGTTGTTATGCTCAAGACCAGACATTGCAGTTGCTATTCGAGCATTTGCACTTGGAGTTGTCAGTCGTTTGATGATTGAAACATGCATAGAGTGAGTGGGAGCTTTGTAGGAACTTCACCAGTTCTTGCACCAGTCATATATGAGCTCGACTCTTATCGATATGGGTCTAGAGCAGTTTCAGGTGCATGGATACACCTTGTTCGAGGCAGTTGGTGTAGGCTAATATATATGGGTTGAGATTCAAACTCTTCCTATACATTATTGTATAGTCCTACATCATTCTTTGCATATGTTACCACTTATGGTCACATTGACCCTTAAGTGGGAGATTTTTGGGGATGTAAGGGTCATGTGACCTTACCCCCATATTCATATATATACATCATATATAGAGCATTGCCTCAAGAGAGATCATTATGTGGGTTTTGAGGCTCCCACGCATGTCCGTGTGTCGCTCCTCTCTTCTATCTCCTTCCATCTCCTCCTTGCTCCTCTTGTTCTGCACACCAAAGCCCTTCAAGATAAGGCCACAGTTGGTTGCTTCTTGGATGACCAAGGTATGAGTTTTGAACCTACAAAAGATAGGTTACCTAAAGTGCTCCTCCTATCATCCTTGGAGCCAGCCGAATCTGCATCAGAATATAACTTTATATCTATGTCAGAAGTAAAGGGATAGAATAATCCTTCATTCATTGTTCCCTTAAGATACTTAAGCACCCTCTTTGTAGCTTCCATGTGTGGCTTCCTTGGTACATGCATAAATTGACTTAATGTAATCACTGCATAATATGCAATATCTGCTCTTGTCAAAATAGCATAATTAAGAATACCCACTAGTTGTTGATAGTTTGTAACATCTTCAAGTAGTTCACCTTGATATGAACTTAGCTTATGGTTGATCTCCATAGGAATACCTGCAACCTTAGTGTTCTCCAACTTAAACGTTACCAACATATCATGTATGTACTTCCTTTGTGTGATGAATATACCTAAATATGTATACACAAGCTCTAAACCAAGGAAATAGGTTAATAACCCTAGATCACAAATTTTGAACTCCTTCATTAACTGAGCCTTGACATGCTTGATACCATTAGAATCATTACGTGTAATAATGATATCATCTACATAAACACATAAGTAGATGACCTCTGATTTATTCTTCTTAACAAATAAAGAAGAGTTTGCCGTGCTTGCCACAAATCCTTGATCCTGCAAATAGGTAACAAGCCAATGGTTCCAAGCTCTAGGAGCTTGTTTGAGACCATAGAGTGCTTTTTTTATTTTTCATACATACCCTGCTTTTTCTTCATCTTCAAAACCTCGTGGTTGTGTCATATGCACGCCTTCTGATATCCAACCATTTAAAAACACATTCTTGACATCTAACTGGTATAAATTCCAATTTTTTGATGCAGCAAGACTTACCAATACCTTAATTGTTGGCATCTTTGCCACAGGTGAAAATGTTTCTTCATAATCTACTCCATGTGTTTGGGAAAATCCCTTTGCCACTAATCTTGCATTGTACCTATTTATGGATCCATCAAAATTCTTTTTAATTTTGTATATCCACCTTGAACCAATTACCTTAATATCTGGCTTCTTAGGAACTTGATCCCAAGTGTGATTTTCCTGCAATGCTTCCACTTCTTCCTACATGGCTTCTCTCCACTCTTTCTTCTTCTTAGCCTCTTCAAATGAACAAGGCTCCTCTGTCATGGAATCTTTAGTGATGTACACAGAGTGTTTTGTGACTAAGGATGTATCATATCCATACCTTATGGGCTTCTTACTTTCTCTTTGTGATCTCCTTAAAACTTGATTGGAAGACTCGGCTAGATCCTCTAATTGCTTGTATTTCAACTTGCCTCTTGACTTCCAAGCTTTGAAATCAATCTGCTCCTCATCTTTTGAGTTGATGTCTTCTGCTTGGTGTTCATCTTCTTGTGTTAGGGTTGGAAAATCATTTTCCAAATCATATGGTAATTTGACTTTCCTATAATCATATTCAAACCAAGAATTGTTCTCATCAAATTCTACATCCCTACTAACTATGAATGCCTTGTTAGTGGGATTATAAAGTCTATATCCCTTTTGATTCTTATCATACCCAATAAATATACATTTTTCTGCCTTAACGTCAAGCTTCCCTCTTATTTGTGATGGGATGTGTGCATATGTAATGCACCCAGATATTTTGCAATGATCCAATGAGGGTCTCCTACCATTCCATGCTTCATATGGTGCCATACCATCCAATGATTTGGATGGAAGCCTATTGACCAAATAGGTGGATGTAGATATTGCCTCTACCCATAAATATGTTGATGTATGAAACATCACAAGAAATGAATTAATGTGACACTAGAACACCTCTATGGTCACCATTAACTCATTGCCACTCCAAACTTTGAGAAATGATAGCCTAAAGTGAGAACTTTGCTTCTACAGATTTTTCTAGTCATTGAAATGACATACCTTCAGTATTTTGCTAATTTCTCTTAGCTCAAGTATTATTTCTCCAAGACCTTTTATAGGCTGAACCTACAAGAGTAGAGCTTTCCAACAAGCTATCATATCCATGAAATGGATCTCTAGAACTCAAGTTATGGCCCTCACAAGATGACCCTGTGTGACTTTCCAAAACTGGAAACTTTGCTTGTTTTAGTAAATTTCGCTGTCTAAAAATAAAAATTCGATGCCTAGCATCGAATTGCAACCAAAGTCGATGTCGGGCATCGACTTTGATCCTTTTCAGCCTCTTTTTCTGCACCAGAAATAGCCTCTTGAACACACACATGAAGAAGACCACTTAGTAGATAAAAGTCAGATATGAAGATAAGGACTTATCAGCTAGGATTCGATGCCAGGCATCGACTTCTCGCATAAAACTCAACCTTTCAACATACATTCGATGCCAGGCATCAACTTGCTTGGAAAACTTCAACCTTTCAAATCATTACACAGAAGACAAACACTGGAGATGGAGGAAGAAGACTTATACACAGAACTTTAACTAGTTCTTGGCATAACTATGAAAAATCAGAAGCTTACAAGTGCTTTCTCACTCAGAGAAGCCCGACTATACTGAGTCATACAAATTGAGTTCTAACTCACTCTATCATTGTCTTCCCTCTCTCTTCACATCGCGTCAGTTGATACAAACTAACTTATATAGTTTTTCTCTATCTCGTGACTTTTTAAAAAACTTCTAGAACTAAAGAACTAACTTTACAAATATAATACACTTGTGAAATTGTCCCTTCACATAGGCATGTGGTTTTCTTCCTAAGATTTGACCTTCAAATATAGGTCCAATTAGTGATTGTTTCTCCAACAGCTCCCCCTCAATCACTAATTGACATTCTCTATTTCTTCATATCATCTTCTTTTCTTTTACTCCTGCCATGCTTTTGAATCTGCTTGTCTTCACACCATCCAAGCTCTTTGTCATTATGTTTGCTATCTGATCTTTTGTAGAAATGTACTCCACTTCAATTTCTTTCTCCATTACCTTTTCTCTGAGAAAATGATACTGTATCTCTATGTGCTTTGTCCTTGCATGAAAAACTGGATTTGCTGCAAGATAAAGTGAACTCATATTATCCCCATGTATTGTAGGTATACCTTGATCAATGCCTAAGCTTTTGAACAATGTCTGCATCCATATGACCTCCTTAGCTGCTTCCACAAGTCCTTTGTACTCTGCTTCAGTTGATGATAATGCTACTGTATGTTGTTTCTTTGAACACCAACTTACAAGCTTATCACCAATGTATATCATGTAGCCATGAGTTGATCTTCTGTCATCCTGGTTACCTACCCAATTTGAGTCACTGTAGGCTCTCAACTTCAAATCTGATGTAAAAGGATAATATAATCCTTCCTTTATAGTTCCTTTGATATATCTGAGAACTCTTTGACCTGCAATCCAATGTGGGTCCTTTGGACAATGCATGAATTGTGACAAAACTCCCACTGCATAACTAAGATCAGGTCTTGTTAGTGTAGCATAAATCAAACTACCCACAAGAGATTGATACTTCCTCATATCTTTGTATTCTGCACCATCATATTTACTGAGCTTGTGATTAACTTCAAGTGGAGTTGAAGCTTCTCTGCAATTTTCCATGTCAAACTTCTTCAATAGATTCAGAAGATACCTTTCTTGTGATACATATAAGCCATGATCTGTATAAGTAACTTCCATTCCAAGAAAGTATGACAAATTTCCTAGATCACTGAACTTGAATTCTTTTTCACGTAATCTCTTTACCTCCTTGATTCCTTCATCTGAAGTACCTGTGATTATAATGTCATCTACATAAATACAAATGTAGATTGTACCTTCCTCTGTTCTTTTGATGAGTAGACTTGGATGTGCTTTTGAACTTTGATATCCAAGTTCATTGAGATACTTCACCAGTCTATAGTTCCATGCTCTTGGAGCTTCAATCCATACAATGCTCTTCTCAACCTGCAAACAAAATTTGGATACCTGGAATCTATAAACCCTTGAGGTTGTTCCATGTATACCTCATCTGATATGTACCCGTTCAAGAATGCATTCTTTATATCCAATTGACTTAGAGTCCATCCTTTTGAAGTTGCAATAGCAATGATTGTCCTTATAGTTGACATCTTAGCTACAGGACTGAATGTCTCATCATAATCTATGCCATAGGTTTGGGCACCACCAGTCTAGCTTTGTATCTGGCTATACTTCCATCTGCAAGCTTCTTCACTTTATAAACCCATTTATTTCCAATTACTTTCTTACCATTTGATTTAGGAACAAGTTCCCATGTCTTGTTCTCCTCTAGTGCATTGAATTCTTCCTTCATTGCTTCTTCCCATTGCTTCTTACCTTGTGCTTCATCATAGTTCTGAGGTTCTTCATCATCTCTAACCATATATGCATAGTTCTTCTGAGTTATGTAAGAAGTATCATAAGAATACCTTTCTGGTTGCCTTCTTGTCCTGCTTGACCTTCTTGGTTCACATTCTTCATAAGTGTCTGGATACACTTCTTCATCAAATATAGGAGCTTCTTCATTTCTTCTTGTTAATCCACTTCTGGATGTACTTGCTTGCATATAGTCTTCATCTCTATTCACCTGCACAATTGATTTTCCTTTCTCGCATCTTCTTACCTCTTCTTCAAATTCTTCAGCTGTATGACTTTGATCTGCATACCAACTTTTTTGTTCATCAAATGTAACATCTCTAGAAACAATAAATTGTTTGGTTAGAGGATTCCACAATCTGTAACCCATCTGCTTTTCATCATAACCAATGAACACATATTTTTCTGCCTTTGGTTCACGTTTATGTCTAAGTTGTGATGGAACATAAGCATATGCAATTGATCCAAACACTTTACAATGATCTAGTGTTGGTTTCTTACCCCACCAAGCTTCATATGGAGTCATTCCATTTAGAGTTGCACATGGTAATCTATTCACAAGATATGTAGCTGTATTTACAGCCTCAGCCCAAAGATAATTTGGACAATTTTTCTCCTTTAGCATAGCTCTAGCAAACTCAACCAAAGTCCTGTTCCTTCTTTCTGCTACACCATTTTGTTGTGGTGTATACCTGCAGGTTATTTCTCTCTTAATACCTGCATTCCAAAGATAATCATTGAACTCTTGGGAGAAGTATTCTCCCCCTCCATCAGACCTTAGTCTCTTAAGCTTTTGACCTGTGACTCTCTCTGCATATGCATGAAAATGCTTGAAAGCTCCAAACACTTCTGATCTTTCCTTTAAAACATATAATGTTATCCATCTTGTAGCATCATCAATGAAAAGAACATAATACCTTGAACCACTGATAGATCCTTCTTTTGTTGGTCCCCATACATCTGTATGAATGAGCTCAAGTAATCCATCATGTTTGAATCCTTTCTTTTGAAATGGTAACTTGTGTGCTTTTCCCATTTGACATGCTTCACATTTATAAACCATATGTTGACTCTGCACATTTGGTAATCCTAGTACAGACTGATTAGCAACCATAGCTTTAATTCCTCTTTCATTAAAATGACCTAATCTCTTATGCCAGAGATCAAGTTCTGTAATCACTGCTTCACCATGTGTGAGCAAAGCTTGACCAATGTTCCCTTGTACTCTTAAAGTAAAGAGTCTTCCTTCTTTCTTACCAGAGACAATCTGATTATATCCATTCTCTGGATCTTCAACAAATACTCCTTCATTTGTAAACCTGACTTGAAAACCTTTTTCAACTATCTGTCCCACACTAATCAAGTTTTTAGGTATTGTAGGAACATACAAAACATTGGTTAGCAAATCTGCTCCACTCTTGCATTTCACTTTTCCAATTGAATGTACACTATGTCTTGTATTATCACCTGTTTGAACACTATGACTAGAAATGCCTTTTTCCAGTTTTGACATCAATTCTATGTTTCTTGACAGATGATTAGAACATCCAGAGTCAATGTAAAATACCTTTAGATCTTCTTTATCTGATGTGCTGATTGAATTCATCATCAATGATGTATGACTTTCATTCTGTGTGTCATTTGCACAGTTGTAGTAGGTGGTGTTGTAGGATTGATTCTGTCCCCATTTTGATTCTAGTTTGATCCTTGTTGATTGTGCCAACAGTCATCAGCCAAATGATTACTCAATCCACAGATCCAACAAGCCTTCTCGTTGTTATTTTGATTACCTCTTCCTCTTCCAAAACCTCTTGGTCTTCCTCTGCCAATGCCTTTACCTCTTGCATAATAAACTTGAGAAGTTGACTCTTCTTCATCCTTTGCTTTACCTTTATCTCCTTTCTTCTTATTCTTCATGTACATTGCAGAACTTTGTCCTTTATCTCCATCTCCCTTCAAGTCTTGCTCATATGTGAGCATCAAACCAAGTAATTGATTCAAATCTGGAACATAATGATTTAATGAAAGTTCTGTTGATAAGACAAAAGGTTTCCACCTTTCATCCCCTCTCAATCCTGCAAGTAGTTGAGCAATCAACATGTGATCTTCAACATCTTCATCTATGGATCCAAGACTATCTGCTAGATCCTTCATCTTAGTGACATAATCACTAATACTTTGACTTGGCTTCTTCTTGAATGTTGTAAACTCTGACCATAGACTTGCTTTCCTTGCTTTAGTAGTGCTTTGGAAATGATACTCCAATGCATTCCATATATCTTCAGATGATTCCAATCCTCTGATGTGTGGTAGCAAATGATCAGAGATTGTATTGTAAATGTAGGCTTTTGCACTTGCATCCTTCTTCTCCCAATGCTTTAAAGCATCAAGTTCCTCTTTCTTTGATCAGCTTTCATCTTCAAATACTGGCTTCTCTTCTTCACTTGTAACATATATCATGACATCCTTACTCATAAGTAAGGCTTCCATTCTCATTACCCATGCGGGGTAATTATCTCTGTCTAGTTTTTCAATGGAGATATGATCTGCCATACTCCTTTCTTTCTACTGCAACTTGTGAGCTTAAAGGATAAATGATAATACCTTTTGAAGTTCTTTGTGTATGAGGATACTTCGAGAGTAATCTTTTGATGCCTTGTGTCTTCAAATGCTTCACCTTTGAAACTTTAATGGAAAACTTTCCAAAACTTCTCATACCTTTGCTGCCTTTTGCTCTTTAGGACCTTTCTGCTCTGATACCACTTGTTGATGTATGAAACACCACAAGAAATGAATTAATGTGACACTAGAACACCTCTATGGTCACCATTAACTCATTGCCACTCCAAACTTTGAGAAATGATAGCCTAAAGTGAGAACTTTGCTTCTACAGATTTTTCTAGTCACTAAAATGACATACCTTCAGTATTTTGCTAATTTCCCTTAGCTCAAGTATTATTTCTCCAAGATCTTTTATAGGCTGAATTTAGAAGAGTAGAGCTTTCCAACAAGCTATCATATGCATGAAACGGATCTCTAGAACTCAAGTTATGGCCCTCACAAGATGACCCTGTATGACTTTCCAAAACTGGAAACTTTGCCTGTTTTAGTAAATTTCGCTGTCTAAAAATAAAAATTCGATGCCTAGCATCGAATTGCAACCAAAGTCGATGCCGGGCATCGACTTTGAGCTTTTTCAGCCTCTTTTTCTGCACCAAAAATAGCCTCTTGAACACACACATAAAGAAGACCGCTTGTATGTAGGAAGTCGATGTCGGGCATCGACTTTATGTTGAAACTCGATGCCAGGCATCGAGTTGCTCCACAAACCTCATGATTTAAGAAGTTTCATCAGTAGATAAAAGTCAGATATGAAGATAAGGACTTATCAGCTAGGATTCGATGCCAGGCATCGACTTCTCGCATAAAACTCAACCTTTCAACATACACTCGATGCCAGGCATTGACTTGCTTGGAAAACTTCAACCTTTCAAATCATTACATAGAAGACAAACACTGGAGATGGAGGAAGAAGACTTATACACAGAACTTTAACTAGTTCTTGTCATAACTATGAAAACTCAGAAGCTTACAAGTGCTTTCTCACTCAGAGAAGCCCGACTATACTCAGTCATACAAATTGAGTTCTAACTCACTCTATCATTGTCTTCCCTCTCTCTTCACATCGCGTCAGTTGATACAAACTAACTTATATAGTTTTTCTCTATCTCGTGACTTTTTAAAAAACTTCTAGAACTAAAGTGAACTAACTTTACAAATATAATACACTTGTGAAATTGTCCCTTCACATAGGCATGTGAAAGGTTTTCTTCCTAAGATTTGACCTTCAAATATAGGTCCAATTAGTGATTGTTTCTCCAACAAAATAATTAGGTAATTTTTTGTCATTTAACATAGAACTAGCTACTTCAATAATTAACATGTTCCTTCTCTCTACCACTCCTTTCAATTTAGGAGTATACATGGTTGTTACTTCCCTCTTTATACCTTTGTCATGTAGAAATAGATCAAACTTATGTGAAAATTACTCACCACCTCCATCATACCCGATTCTCTTCAATCTCTGTCCTGTTTGGTTCTCCATTAGTGCCAAATACTTCTCAAAACATGTGAATAGCTCATCCTTATGCTTCATGAAATAGAGAATTGTCCACCTACTATAATCATCAATAAAAGAGACATAGTACCTTGAACCGGATATGGATGGATCTTTGCTAGGACCCCACACATCAGTGTGTACAAGCTCCAAAGAATCTTCATGGATGTATCCTTTCTTGTTGAATGATTTCCTATGAGCTTTGCCAAATTGGAAAGCTCCACATTTCTAAATCATGTGTTGCTTGGTCACATTGGGAATACCAAGCACACTTTGATCCCTGCAAATTTCCTTTAGAGTTCTCTCTCCTATGTGTCCTAGCCTTTTGTGCCATATTTCCAACTCAGATAGGGTTTGGTCTCTATAACTAAATAGTGTTATATTCCTTGTGTCTTCACTTTCAAAAGTAAACAATCTACCTCACTTCTCACCTTTGGCAATCCTTTTGAATCATTGTTGGGGGTCTTCCACATATGCTCCATGCTTAGTGAACATGACCTATAGACCTTTCTCTACAATCTGCCCAACATTAATTAGATTTTGGGTTATAATAGGTACATACAGAACTACCTTCAGATATTTTGACATTTTCAATTTGCTTGACTAAATGTTTAGTGTCATCACTTGTTTGTACTTCATTCTTCCCATTCGGTTTTTCAAGATCAGATAATAGTGCTACATTTCCTACCACATGATTGGAACAACATGAGTCAATGCATAAGAGATGCTCATTATCTTTACCTTGCTTGAATGTCATGTTCATGATGAGCAGAGAGTCTTCTTGATCTTCAGTATAGTTGTTGAAGTCCCTTCTTCCTCTAAAGCCTCCTTGATATTTGTTGTTGATGTTGTAGATTTGATTGTAATTATGGTTGTGGTTACTTCCACCATTGTTGTACCTACCTCTAGCTTGTCCATAGCCTCCTCTATGGAAACCTCTTCCCCTTTGGTTCCTTGTACTTTTGTAGCATTCTTCTATAGTGTGGTTGTTGAGACCACATATGTTGCATGGTGAATTTTTGTAGGGTCTCCCCCTACCTTGCTTACCTCCTCTGCCCCTACCTCTAGCACCTCTTCCTCTTCCTCCATAATTAGGTTGAGAGGTACTAGCCTCTTCAACCTCTTTCTTACTTTTACCTTTATCCTTAGCTTTATTCTTATCTGTATAAAGGCAGAAGATTGGTTACCTCTTGAGTTGTCACCATTTTTGTTGAGCTTCGCATCATGGGTGAAGAGTTATACCATTAAGGTATTGAGATCAGGTATTTGTATATCCATGTAGAGGTCCATATCTATGGTGAAGGACTCCCACTTGTCATCAGCTTTTATCCCATTGATGGTCGGCCTCGCAATGTGCTCTTCCTCTATCTCTTCTCCAATGCTTGCAAGCTGGTCTGCTACATCCTTCATTTTTGTTGCATAATTAGCCACTCCTTGCTTTGTTTGTTTCTTGAAAGTTGTGAATTCCATCCACAATTGATTCTTCCTAGCTCTTGTGTTGGAGGAGAAGTAGGATGAAAGCACTTCCCAAGTATCTTGGGAGGTTTTACAATTTACATGTGGTAACAAGAAATCAGAGATTGAGTTTAGTAGATATGACCTTGCAAGGGCATCCTTTGCACACCATGTGGTTAGACTCTCCTGCTCTTCCCTTGTTGGTTGATTCTTGCTCTTGAAGATTGGAATGTCTTCATCTCGTGAGATGTATCCATATAAGCTTCTCCCTTGAAGGTATGGTTGCATACTTAGGGATCATGATGAGTAGTTATTCCTGTCCAATTTGTCAATGAAGGATTGAAATCCATCTCCCATCTTGATTGAAGTTACTCTGATACCACTATTGAAGGAGATGGTGGATAATCACAAGAGATGAGTTGGTGTACCTAAAACCTGTTTCACACCTACTATAAGTAATGGTTGGAGAGTGTTGTGGGCCTCTTTAGCTAGCTAATAAACATAAATGATCAGATATATTACTTGGAAGATGATTCACAAATGATAGGAGCAAAACAGATAGGTAGGCAAATGATCAAAGGTTTAGCACTTGCTATTTTGGTTGAGACACCTACTCAGAGTTTTGAACAATTCTCTGAGTACAACAGCAATTAATAAAATTCATTTTGGGGAACTTCAATTAGCTTAACAAGCTACCAATCATGAGTGAAATCATCTCAAACGATAAACTATATGCAAAAAAATATGTTTAGCAACTAAAGCTAGCAACCTGACTTTTACAGGCCTTGATAGTCACAAACCAGTGAGCAATATTTGATTAATATCTGTTGATTGCATGAAGCATTATCAATGAAACTTTGTACGATTAAAATAGACAACATGCTAAAGATGTGAGGCTTTAAATCACATAAAATGATGCACTATATAGTAAGAACTAGCTCTGACAAATTCAGTGTTCTAATTGAGTGTGACAGAGATGTGAGAGTAAGAAGTAATGATCATGTATGAATTAAATCATGTAAAAGTACAATGTCATTGGCAATAAGTCATTGCTCAATGTGGAAAGAGTGAGCTATGAGGTGAGCTCCTCTTCTCAATGAAAGTTCATGGAAATGATCTCTGAACCTCGAGATACATGTGGGCTTTTCATGTTCTCTTTTTATAGCTTTTTTTTCTAGCCCACGATTTGAATTCAAATTCAAATCTCTACCAATAAAGTGCATCCTAAAGTATAGGATTGATTCTCTCTTGACTCAACTACCAAAGATTATGAGTTTATATGCTTCCTAAATCCTCGTGGTTTTAATGACCTTTTACAATTGTAATTTTATAAGCAAAGTTACAAGAGGTTGTACATTTGAAGCTTTCTAAATATAATGCTAATACATCAAGCTAATGTAAAGTGATCAAGTATGTAGGCTCGGGCTTAATTGCATCAATAGATTAGATATGAGGATTCTAATTCAGATGAAGAATTTGAGACAATGATAAATTGAGGTTATGATAATACAAGCATAGACTTAGGTAGTGAGAAGAAGAGGTACAACTAAAGAATAACCACAAAACAAAAGGCAAACAATCCAACGAGGAGGATTTGATAAGTAAATTGAAGAAGTATGGTTCTTTTGAGGCATCACCAAAAGAGAATAGGTTTTGTGAGAAGAATTGAACGTTAAACTCTCTTAAATAAATGTTGCTCCCTAACATATGTTGCTTCTTATGGATGAGCCGTTTAGCAACTATCCTGTTCTTATCAGACAAGTGATTAACCTTTGATTTTAGTTTTCTTTTTTCAAATTTACATGCCATCAGCTTTGCTTCCTATTTGTGATAATAAAATGTTATTTTCTCTTATCTTCCTCAACCATTAGTGATCATCTCTACACGTGAGGCAGATTGAACCATCTAATAACTTTCTACACATTTTCAATAAAGATTTACTTGAAACTTGTGCGTCGTGCATTTCTTCTAATGCTTACTTCTGAACTTTTGAATCTTGCACTTAAAGTTGTCATGAGCTTCAGCTCCTTGGACATCCATGAAATGACTCTTTGACCTAGCATGAAGACATAGCCAAATGTGCTCCTTCTATCCTCCTTTGAACCAGCCCAATCAGCAACATTAAAGCCTTGAGGTTGTAATACATCTCCATAAGGGTAGTATAACCCTTGGTCGAAAATGTGCTTGATGTACCTAAGCACTCTCTTGGCTGCATTCATATGAACATAAGTTCGTGAGTTTAGAAATTGAGAAAAAACTCCTACAACCTAAGACAAGTCAGATCTTGTGATGGTAGCATAATTAAGGCTTCCAATTATGCTTCTATATGTTGAAATATCTTCAAGAGGTTGCCCTTCACCTGCACATAACTTAGTGTTTGGATCGACAGGTTGTGTGAGTGGCTTACATCCACTCATACCATACTTATAAAGTATATCTAGCAAGTATTTCCTTTGAACAAGGTAAATACCATTTTCCACATAAATAACTTCAATCCCAAGAAAGTATTTAAGAACTCCAAGATCTGAAATCTTGAATTTATTTCCAAGCTTGGCCTTGATCCATGTGATACCTGCATCATCACTTCCTATTATAATCAAGTCATCCACATATATGCATACATAGACAACTAGTCCTCCTTCCTTCTTGAGGTATAAAGAAGGATCTCCATCACTTGGCCTGTATCCACACCTGCACAAATACTCCACAAGCCTTTAATTCCATGCCCTAGGAGCTTTCTTTAAACCATACAATGATTTTCTAAGTTTACAAAGAGAATCTAAATATTTAGGGTCCTCAAACCCTAATGGTTAAGTCATGTAGACTATCTCTTGCAAATCACCATTAAGAAAAGCATTCTTTACATCCAATTGATATATTATCCACCTCCTAGATGTGGCAACCCCAATGATTGCCGTGATTGTGGTCATTTTTGCAACCGGGGTGAATGTTTCTTCATAGTCAATCCCATAGGATTGAGCAAATCATTTTGCCACAAGCCTTGCCTTGTACCTAGCAATTGAACCATCAGAATTTTTCTTCACTTTATAGACCCATTTTTTGCGACTTACCTTCATCCCTTCTTGTCTTGGAACAAGACTCCATGTGTTGTTTTCTGCAAGGGCTTTGTACTCTTCTTCCATAGCTTCTGGCCACTCCTTTGTGTCTTTGGCCTCTTCATAGGTAGAAGGTTCATGATCTTTGATAACCTTAGTCATGAAAGCATAATGCCTAGCAATATAACTATCATAAACAAGCCTTGAGATTGGATGTTTTACCCTTTTTGAGCTCCTTTCTTCTCCTTTTGGTGGAATGAACCTTCATTGCCTTGGTGCCTTGATTTCTACTTTTGATGTAGCTCCCCCTTCTAACATAGGTTCTTCAAAGTCTTCAACTTCATGTCCATATTCATCAAGCTCTACCAATCTTTTCTTTTCTTTATTCACTGATTGATTGGATGAATCCATGCATGAACTCCTTTGTATGCTTGGACCACTGATTTCCAAGCTATCTTGAAACCTAGCTTCATATCTTCTCTCTCCCTCTTCAATATCTTTATCTTGCAATGGAACTTTGGAAGCATACTATGTTTTGAGTTCATCAAACACTACATCTCTAGATACCTTTAACTCCTTTGTATTCGGATTGTAGCACCTGTAACCTTTTTTCTCCATAGCATAGCCAATGTACATACATCTTTCAGCCCTTGCATCCATCTTACCTCTCAACTCTTGTGGCACATGTGTGTAGCATACACAACCAAAGATTCTAATGAGTGAAAAGTCTGATTTCCTTCCACTCCATGCCTCCTCATGTGTCATGTCATGTACCCATGATGTCGGATACCTATTCATCAAGTACACAGCATAGTAGATACAACATCTGCCCAATATGTTAAAGGCACATTCATTTCATTTAACATGCTCCTAGCAATTTTAGCAATATAGCTATTCTTCTCCTTTGCCACCCCATTTTGTTAGGCAATATACCTTCAAGTGATTTGCCTCTTTATACCTTGGTCCTGCAAGAAATGACAAAAAGCATGGGAGAAGTATTCTCCCCCTCCATCGGACCTTAGAGTTTTGATGTAGCAATGTGTCTCCTTTTCAACTTGTGCCTTGAATCTTTTGAATACATCAAACATAGCTGATTTTTTCTTTATACAATACAACCATACTTTTCTTGAGTATTCATCTATGAAGGTTACAAAGTACCTATTACTTGCAAGAGAGTGCACTTTGGTTGGCCCCCACACATCTGTGCGCACAAGGTCTAAGACACCATGTGCTACATATCCACTCTTCTTGAAGGGCTACCTAGTACACTTGCGTAGTTGACAAGCTTCACATATCTCATGCAAACTTTGTAATAAAAAATGTGGTAAACCTCTTACCAATTGCCTCCTTTCCATGTCTTTCACCCTTTGAATGTTTTTGTGACCACACCTTTTATGCCACAAATCCAAATCTCCAATCTTCTTGTTGTCATAGGTGATGAACATTGCCTTGTTGCTTTGTCCTTTGCCAATGTAAAGAGTGAACATCCCTCCTTCCTTCTTTCCTTTGGCTATCAGCTCATAGCCATTCCTTGGGTCATCAATAAATCCTTTGTGGTTTGAACTTGACTTGGTATCCTTTTTCAACCATCTATCCAATAGAGATTAAATTCTTTGTAATAGTAGGAACATGCAATACCTCAGATAGTCCTTTTGCTTTGTGGTTGCCTTCAAGTTTCACATCTCCCATTTGTTGTATCTCATGCTCTCTGTTGTCTCCTGTCTCCACAAAGCCTCTTTGCTTAGGTGCTTGAAGATGCTAAAGTACTCCTCTTTACCTGAAATGTGGTTACTACAACCACTATCTATATACCACGCCTCATCATGTGGTTGAGCTTCACTTTTATGCTTCATAGCTAAAAAATGCTCATTTTTTGAATTTTTGAGGAGTTAGCATAATTATCTTGCCCTTTCTAATTGTTACCACCTTGCTTTTGCAAACTCTTTGGCATAGTGTCCTTGCTTCCAACAATTGAAGCATCCATTTGAGTTGGAGTAGCCTTGACCTCCATAGCTTTCTCCTCTACCTCTTCCTCTTGATGATTGGCCTTCAACTTGGTTTGATTGACTCCCTTGATAGCTTTGGCTACCTTGTTGGTAGTTGCTTCTACCTCTTCCTCTTGATGCACGTCTATTGCCTATGCCTCTTCCTCCTTTGCCTACATAGAAGAGTTGTTCTTGGCTGCCCTTTAACTTGATGCCTCCATGGTTAAGCTCCTCAGTCACCATAAGAGAAGTAAGTTACTCAAAATCTGGTAATAAATCCGTTACATACAGACAGTTTGTGAATGCCTTCCATTTATCATCTTCTCTAAACCCATTAAGTGTGTGGGCAACTAGGTCATCATCATCTACAACACATCCAATTGAACCAAGTGCATCCAAGATCTCTTTTAGTTTGAGTATGAAGTCATTAATGCTCTGCTTTGATGACTTCCAAAGGTTGTTGATCTCATTCTTGAGTTGAATTTTTCTATCCTTTGTAGGGGTAGAGTACAACCTTTCTAAACACTCCCAAACCTTCTTAGATGTATCTAGGTCTTGGATATGACCTATCATGGAGTTGCTTATGTGTTGAGAAAGAATGAAGATCACTCACCTATCCCTTTCTTCCCATTCTCTAATGGCTCTCCTTTGACTCTCAATAGATGTATGTGGATCTATGTATGGCTTCACCTCAGTACCACTAACCAACCCCCAAAGAATCTTTCCCATGAGGAAGTTAGAGATCCTAAACTTCCAAGGTTGGTAATTGCTCTTTTCAAGCTTCTCAATCTGAGTATTATAGTCTCCCATTGTATATGAGACTATATGTGGATCCTAATTCATCCTTTGATTTTGATAGATGTGAGAAAGAATGATATGTTACCTTCCCACAAGAGTCTCCACTTGTTGTGAACTTTTGATGATGATAGAAGCTCCCCCTTGCTTCAAATACTTCTTCAAATCTTGTTGGTCTTTGCTTCAATCCTTGGCTCTCAAGCAACTTCAATGCGTCCTCTTGATGTCTTCAATGCTCAATGATGAGGTCTGATACCACTAATGGAGTATATCCACTCCTAGTTGTAGTAGAAGAATGATAGGCCCTTCTTAGGACCAAAGAGTTCACTACCATAGTCCACCAAAAATTGAATTGCTCTCTGGACCTAAGGACTGAACTTATGAAACTTTGCATCGTAAAAATAGACTCTCCAAGATTTTTAACAAGCCATATATCACTCAATCTGGAGAATGTGACCTACGTCAACCTCCTTGTACAAGAGAGACCAAAATCTGTCCAAACATATAGCTATCACTTATGTGTACCTCTTCAGACACATATGTTGGGAAATATGCAAAGATAGACCAGAGAGCTTTCAAGATCAATATAAACAAGGATAAGGAACACTTGATTCTAATATTACATTCAAAATAAAGCTTACAACAAGAGCTTTAAGACGAGCTATGTTGTGCATGGAACGGACAACTACACAACGAGATATAGGCGATACAAAATCTCAGCCAAAGTGAAAACTTCAGCAAGCAGAGAGCTAGCTTAGCTAGGGGCTAGCTTAGGCCTGGAGTATAAACTCTCAATGAGAGCCCAAAAGTGCACAAATGGAGCATGAGGAGGCCATAAATGTCTTCCAAGCTATTGCTTATATAATGCTCTAAAAGTTGGTGTACAATTTGAATTAAAATCATGCCTCCAAAATCCCCCACTTTTCTCAATCAAGGTAGATGGAAACTTGAGCTCAAAAAGTCATGGAAAAGTGGTTGTAGACTTTACCAAAATGTGAAATGATGTGGCACTTGAGTTAAGCCTTGGTTCACACACATTTGAGCTTGTACATTTCTAACACTATGTATGACATAGATCATTCATTATATGTGATGATGGGTGATGATGGCATCAAGATTGTGGCTATTTATGTTGATGACTTGATTGTAGGTGGTGATAATAAAGAAAGCATTAAAGAGGTAAAGAAACTCCTTATGCAAGAATTTGACATGGAATTTCTTGGTGTGCTATGTTATTTCTTGGGCATTGAGTTTATACATGCAGAAATAGGTATATGTATGTCCCAAAGGCAACATGCCTTGAGTATGTTGCAAAAGTATGGTATGGCTCATTATAAGCCAATTTCTATGCCACTAGATTAGAATTTGAAGTTGGATACTACATCAGGTGAAGCATTGGAAAATACTACTATGTACAAGAAAATTGTGGGAAGTTTGATATATCTCACATTTACAAGGCCTTATCTAAGCGACATTGTTGGACTTGAAAGTCAATATATGCAAGTTCCAAGGATACCACATTCAGATGGTTTGTGATGCACTCTACGATATGTGAGTGCTACTTCGGATTATGCATTGTTTTATGAAGTTGGTGTAGGATTGCAAGTTCATGGATACACCGATGTAGATTGGGCTGGTAGTATTCCAGATAGAAGATCTACTAGTGGATTTCTATTCTCACTTGGAAGTGCAGCTATTATATGGAGCAGTAAGAAGCAACCCATTGTTGCTTTGTGGAGTACATAGGCTAAGTATAGAGGTGCTACAATGGCAGGATGTAAAGCATCATGGCTAGATATGCTACTTGAAGGTTTAGGTGTGGAAGTGCGAAAGGCTATCACCATCTATTGTGATAATCTAAGTAACATACAATTAGCATGCGACCTTGTTCTTCATGCTAGAACAAAGCATATCAAGGTGCATTATCATTTCATCAGGGAAAAGGTATTAGCAAGTGATATCGACTTTGTTTATGTGAGGACAGATGAGTAGCTTGTAGATATTTTCACTAAAGCACTTGGAACTAAGAAGTTGAAGAACTTATAGAAGATGCTTGGGTTATAGGACATGACATTGAGCTTGAGGGAGAGTGTTGAGATATCAAGCTAAACATGTGATGATGTAGGATGGCACATAGGAATTTTTCATTCCTCTGACATGTATAATGGTCACATCGATTTAAGCTTCATTGAGCTTTAATAGATTTATCTATCGAGAGTGATGGCACATTTTTTTGTTGCCAACTCACTCAGTTGCGGACATTAGAATTTTCCTTATGTATTGTTCTCTATATATTGCGCTAGTTGTATTGTTTTTTTAGGTCATTCTTGTATATTCCTTTTATATAATAGTAGAAGAAGAAGATCATTCTCCCTTGCCTCAATCTCTATGTGTGCTCATCATAGTATGTGATACCGTGTGAGTGAGCTCCTTTTATATAATAGTAGAAGAAGAAGATCATTCTCCCTTGCCTCAATCTCTATGTGTGCTCATCATAGTATGTGATACCGTGTTATATCCTTCCCTGTGACAAACATTCCATTTGAATCAAAATACAAGCTACCTGAAACAAATGGTGAAGGTCTCTTGTCTTCCAAATTTCTTGGATTTTTTGGAGTTAATTATATGATTTGGTCCATGTGTGAGCATGGGTACTAATTTTTTAGCCCAAAATGGACATACTTCTAGGTTAAAGAGATACGATATCTTGGAGCTCATCAGCTACTCCATTTGTGGTTCCCCATGAGTCATTCTTGATAGATAATTAGCTCTAATGTGTATATTTATTTTTTGGACCACTTTCTTGAAATCAAACTCCATTGATAGTAGGAACCATCTGAGTAGCCTCCCCATGTTGTAAGGTTTCTTGCTCAAGTACAACAAGGCTTAATGAGCAACAAAAGACTTGAATTTTTTGGCTAGCAGGTAACACTGGAAATTGTTTACTGCATTTATCATCCCAAATCCTTCTCTTCCATAGTAGCATAGTTTCTTTCCACTTGGTTCAATGGTTTGTTAGAGTATGTGATTGGGTGGTCTAGTTTTTCTTCATATGCGGGTGTATGTGTACATCCAATGGCAAATTTGGAAGCATCCACATGAATACGGAATGGCTTACTACAATTACGCACTTTCAGTATGGGAATTGAACTCAGTCTTTTTATTAATTAATTAAAAGCTTTTTCACAATCTACACCCCATTCAAAATGATTCAAAAAACCATATAATGGTTGGCAATGATGGCATACATGTGGCTAAATTGGTTATACTATCCACAATGGCCCATAGAGGTTTGCTCTTCCTTAACATTCTCGGGTCTTAGTAAATCTAGGATCGCTTTGATTTTATCTTCATCCATTGAGATACCTTTTTGGAGACTATATGATCAACATTGTTTCCTTGACATACCATAAAGATGCATTTCTCAAGATTCAAAATAACATGATATTTCCGACATTTTTCAAATATATGATGCATTTCAAGTATGTGTGTGAATCTTTTGAGAAGAGTAGTACAAACCTCATCCATGTAAACTTCCATACTCTTCATTAAGAATTCCTTGAAAACATTTAGGTACTAAATAATTGGTAGAACTTACTTGAGGTGCTCTATGAGCATGATGATTCCATGAGGAGAGTGAGGAGACTCTTGATAATAAGCTAGAGTCATGATAATATAAGAGTTGAAGTTATTGTCTTAGAGCAAATCTCGTTCCACGTGGGATCTCAAAAAATGTATGACAACAAAAGTGAGTTGAACAAAATAGTGGAGCATAGGCATTTCAACAGTTAAAACTTGATCGAAGTTGACCTGATTCATCAATGAGTGACTCACATATGGTTGATCAAGCATAGTACTTCTATAAGGTGAATTGTGAGCTTAACTTAGGATTGGATGCATCCTTCCCCATGTATATAATGCCTTGGCCCTAAAGTTGATCAATTTATCCCACAAAATATTTCCTTACAAAAATGGTAAAGTATGGACATTCAAAAATATAGCCCAACTTTGGCTTTCTTTAAGGGTCCAAACTTAGAATTCAAATACGAGCATATCTAGAACAAATCCTAAGTTGATCGTGATGATCAAGAAAAACCTAAACTATTAACATCCTATATTTGAAGGTGTTGCCTAGGTGAATCATCTTCTTGTTGGCGATCTTTGGAAACTCGAGAGTATCTTTTGTTGTGAGTGATCTTGTAGGATGTGACCCTCACTAGTCCTAATGATTCCCTCAACAATGATCTTCATATGTTGGATGCTCCTAAGCAATTCTAAAGCAACAATCCTATGTTCAATTCTTCTAGATTGAGGATGGCACATGTGCTCGAGACCTTAGGATTCTACAAGTGTCTTTTACTAATTCCTCTTGAGTGGCTATCCTAGATTATGGTCGTTCAACTTGATAATGGATTATAATTTGTATGCTTGGTGCCACTTGGTTTTGTTCATACTTGTCTTTTTCTTTTTGAAGTTACAATAAATTGGAAATAACTCACACACCCAACCTCTTAAGGTAGAGGCACCCATTAACTTGGAGATTCCAATAGATACGTCCAAGCAAGATTCCAACCTGGATTCAAACATACCATAAAGATGCATTTCCTTGACATACCATAAAGATGCATTTCTGAGGATTCAAACATACCCGATATTTCCTACATTTTTCAAATATACGATGCATTTCAGGTATGTGCATGAATCTTTTGAGAAGAGTAGGCACAAAGGTCATCCATGTAAACTTCTATAGTCTTCGTTAAGAATTCCATGAAAACATTTAGGAGCTAAATAATTGGTAGAACTTACATGAGCTGCTCTATGAGCACGATGATTCCATAAGGAGAGTGAGGAGACTCTTGGCAATAAGCTATGATCATATTAGAGGTGAATTTATCATCTTAGAACAAATCTCGTTGCACATGGGATCTCAAAAAATGTATGACAACAAAAGCGAGTTGAACAAAAGACTAGAGCATAGGCATTTCAATAGTTAAAACTTGATCGAAGTTGACCTAAGTCATCAATGAGTGACTCACATACGGTTGACCAAGCATAGTAGTTCTATAAGGTGACATATGAGCTTAACTTAGGATTGGATGCATCCTTCCCCATGTATATAATGCCTTAGACCTAAATTTGATCTACTGATGCTGCAAACGATTTTCGTAAAAGAATGATAAAGTGTGGACATTTAAGAATATAGCCCAACTTTGGCTTTCTTTAAGGGTCCAAATTTAGAATTCAAATATGGGCGTATCTAGAGCAAATCCTAAGTTGATCGTGATGACGATGAAAAACCTAAATTGTTAACGTCCTATATTTGAAGCTATTACCTAGGTGAGTCATCTTCTTGTTGGCGATCTTTGGAAACTCCAAATATTTTGTTTTTGTGAGTGATCTTGTACGACGTGATCCTCACTGGTCATAATGATTCCCTCAACAATGATCGTCCTATGTTGGATGCTCCTAAGCAATTCTAAAGCAACAATCCTATGCTCAATTCATCTAGATTGAGGATGGCACATGTGCTCGAGACCTTAGGAATCTAGAAGTTCCTTTTAGGAATTCCTCTTGAGTGGCTATCCTAGCTTATGGTCATTCAACTTGATAATGGATTATAATGTGTACGCTTGGTGCCACTTGGTTTTGTTGATACTTGTCTTGTCTCTCTGCCCCGGGCAAAAAACAGAGAGAATGTCCAAGCCCACATAATCAAGTGGTTTGATGCCTTGAGTCTTAAGGAAGAAGTCCTGAGTTCAAGTCTTGGTTGGACATGTATCTATGACTTCCTCATAGATGGGTGCCTCTACCTTATGAGGTTGGGTGTGTGAATGTGTTTTCTTTTTTTTAAAGAGTACAATGAATTGGAAATACACACTCACACACCCTACCTCTTAAGGTAGAGGCACCCCTCATGAAAGACTCATGGACATGTCCAGCCAGGACTTGAACTCAGGACATCCTCCTACAGCTTCAAGGCATCAGCCACTAGGCTACGCAGGCTCGGAGGTGAATGTGTTTTCAATTCATTGTACTCTCAAAAAAAGGGAAAGAAAAACAGAGACAAGAAAAGGGACTTGAAGATTTTCTGCCCTCCTCGCATTTCTGTTGGCGGTCAAATTTCAATGCTAGCTGCCGATCAATGATTAGTTAACAATCTTGCTACGATATCTCAGCATATCCGGAATCCTTGAGTAGCTAGTAGCTACGCTGCAGCCTGCTACCGATCATCATCCTCAAGTCGGGGCGGGCCCGAGATAGAATTTCTCTGCTTACATCTGCTACAATCCGATGAGTCGGTTCATGGGGTCAGAGTAATTCGTGACCATACGTGCGCTTTTCATTCTCTCAAACGTCAGAAACAGCCATGGCGTAGGGCGGATAAGATGAATCAGAATGAAGGTGGTAGACAATCCGCAGGTACACAGATGAAAGGTGTCAGGAGGACCAAGTGTGCAAGAGCGTGGACCCGGCCTGTTGAGAAACCAATAGAAGGAATTCACATAGTCATGAAGTGTCAAATGGTCGGAGACTCGGAATACGCCGTAGTCGACTCGTATCATGTATGTTACAATTTACAAGCAAGCAACGCCGGCCTTTACGACAGCTGCAGCACTCCAAACTCTTTTGTGGGTCGCCATTGGCCAAGCTTGGGCCGAGCTTCGAGCTAGCATGTACAACGACCTTACTCATCCGCTTTGGAGTTGCGAGAACAGACAAGCTTGTTTCGCATTCGACGTACCCACTTGAGGTGTGGATTTCGAGATTGCGCAAAAGCCGCTCCAACTGCGTCTCAACTCCAAACGGAGCACACTATCCTTTTTCTTGAAAAGAGCAGAACGAACGAGAAAAGAGGAAATTTCAAATGAAGAGGCACCCCAGCATATAAATGCTCTTCCAGGCCCTTAGAAATCATAAGACTTAATCATAAGAAGTCTGCTTCTAGAGTAGAAAAGGGGCTGAAGATCTCTCCCTGAATGAACTTTCAACAGCTTGTGTATCTTTTCAACGTCGGTTACATTTTCAATTCTGTCCTTTGGCATGAACAACCATGTTTCAGAGTGTATAAAAAAGCTATGTAGGAAAATTACTGGTACTTCCTTGGAAGAATGCTTCATTGTCTTTGATCCATCAGCCATAAGAACTAAGATGTCCAAATGCTCCACAAGCATATGTCCATGTTGTTTTTTTTTTAGACAACAAGGAAAGATAGTAAATTAATGGAAGCTGTTACATATGGAAAAATAGGCATGATCCCATCTTAGTATATCAAGAGGGTACTCAAATTACAATGAGAAAACCATAAGAAATCCTTGTTATGACAACATTCGGAGAAGGGTGTCTCTCCATTTCTTATAATGGGTAACATACACGATGCTATGTAAAGGCATGTGCACCCGGGGCATCAATGATGGTCTAGAGATAGTGCATTCCAGACTTATACAATACATTGTTAAGAGAATATATAAGATCCCCCTTGCCTGCTTTATAGTACAATATGTTCCTACTTAGCGAAATATGCCATAAAATATGGCCTCTCAAAATATGCCACAAGGAAATATCCATATGCTTAGCAACCAAGGACGATCTCTTGATAACCAAGATTTCATAAATTGTTGCCCCAGTTTCCAAAACCTCTTGGCATGTAAGCAATCAACAAAAAGGTGTGTCAAGTACTCCATCCTGCCACAATATGTACAAACCCCTTCATGAATTTTGACCGTCTTTGTCTTGTTCCTTATCCATAGGCCATTGTGGAGTATGAGCCACTAGAGATATGAGTGCTTGATGTTGAACGAGAATGCCAAAACACTTTTAAGCTTGTATCTCCATTGTTCATTAGAACAACATAACTTCCATCTTTGATTGAGCTTGGCAGCAAACCTAGTCACAAAACCTTTATTATTCTTGAGATTGAACAACATATCCTCTATAGTGTCTTCTAGTTTCACGATCTTGATTGCACATGACCTGTTGATAGGTAGAAGCAAGGTTAGTCAAAGAAATCAAGTAATCATGTAGCTTCAACTCACCTTCATCCATAAACTCCTTCGAAGGTTTGAATCCCTTTTTAAAGCATTTATGTTCTTTTATGGATAGGGAATTGCCACATTAGAGGGATAGCCACCCATGCCATGGGGATTTGTGAAGAAAATAAAAGAATGTTGTTAGTACAATCACCTTTAGTGGTATAGCTTTGTTTGACATGCATCCAAGCATTCTTCAGTCTGTAGGTTAACACGCTACCGACAAAAACAAACAAATGAGGGTAGGCAATAATATCCCACAAAAAATTATTGTGCAAGGATTTATATCTTTTGACATGAAATAGCTAAATGTTCCTAGTCAAGAAAAAAAACAAATATCAGAGCTAGATAAGGAGATGTAAATGTATTTAGCAAAAAGATTGATAGCCATTTTAGAAGGACATGAAATTCCCAACCCCCCCCCCTCAAACTTAGGTATGCAACAAGTAAACTAAGCAGCCTTAGTAATCTTATTAACCTGAGAGTTTCCTCCCCATAAAAACCTCTTGGAAAGAGTAATAACTTGGCTCATTTGCTTTTTTGAGGGCTACCAGTAAGCCAGAAAATAAGTGAGAGTGGCGAGCACATAATGATTCAACAAGAACGTTCTATGAGCCAATGAGGAATAAAAATGAAACCAAGCAAAGAGTTTACCTTTGAACTTATCTAGGACCCAATCCCGCCTTTTTTGAAAGGAAACATTAAAACCCCTCGGAATACCTAACAATGTGAAAATTTCAGTTTCCATGATAAGATCACAATCCAGTTGAGTAACAAAATCAGGAATATTGTCATTGGATGCTTTAAAACTTTATTCTTGTAGTTAACCTTGGATCCATTAGCAAGATAGAAAGTATGCAAACAATCTAGAAAAGTATGAGTAGATAGATCATTATTAGTGGTAATCATGTTAGTGTCATTAGCAAACATCCGTAGGCCAAATTGCTTAGAAGTATTAGGAACCTTAATTCCCTTGGTGGTTCCCTTATACATAGCATTTCTCACCAGCCACCCAAGGGAATCACTAGCTATGGCAAATAGGAGGGGGGCAAGGGTACAAAGCTTGAAGGGTTCAGACATGACATCATTCATAGAAATTCCAAACTAAGGATTCCCAAACAATGTGCTAACATACTTGATGAATGTTTTACAAATCCAATAACATGAACGGATTGGAGAATGAAGTCCTACTCTATTATTTAATATGCCTTGTAAAAGACAACCTTAAAAAAATAACAACTTTGTCTAAGCTCACTAGCGCACTCCATACCTTCCCAAAGGGAAATAATGACGAATGTACCTACCTTTGATGAATCCTTTTCGCTCAAGAAGAATGATCTGATTCATCACACTAGCGCACTCCATACCTTCCCAAAGGGAAATAATGACGAATGTACCTACCTTTGATGAATCCTTTTCGCTCAAGAAGAATGATCTGATTCATCAGATGAAATATTCTTCTAGCTAGGTAGGAAGCAAAGATTTTTTTAGATGGAAGTCAAGCAAGTATTTGGTCCCTAATTATTGAGATCATCTTTGTTATCTTTTTTTGTGAATGAGCCCAATGACACCGGTATTAATGTGAATAGGGAGAAAACCTTTCCTAGAAGCCCCTTCCCAAATTAAGAGAATGTATGGAGGTAAGAAGTCTTTCGAATCAAAAACACCAGGAGATTTATAAGGTTTCAATTTACCCATTGTTTCTTTAATCTCACCACTAGTGAAGGGCAGATCCAAGATAGTAGCCATGCCTTGTGCACTCGAGAGTCAAATTGAAGTAAAGTTTATTTTATTTCGAATTCGATATTGAGTCTGTTGATATGAAAATTTTGTAGATTCCATTAAAAAAAACCTCTCATCACCTCTACAATGTCTAGCAATGAAGTGCTCACTTTGTGTTCAAGACTAATTTGGATGGAATACTCATCCAAATGAACGCCAACGATACACATGTATTTATGCACCCTTAAACCATTCACAAGAATTTCATCAAAACTTGAAACTTCAAAATTTGTTTGGTTTGCTACCATTCTCTTCAAGAGAGCATATTTTCCAATAATGCTAATACTTAACAAACGAGAGCTATGTCATGTTCGCCTTTGAAAAATGCATAGAAACAACAAAAGCATGCATATTTTGAGTACTTTCTAGTTTCCTAATACAAATGCAAATTTATCCTTCAATTTGAGCTTGAACATAGGTGAATTTTGTTTTTGCAGTACTTCAACCAATCCCTCTAATCATACTTGAAGGAAAAAATGGGATAAGTTAGCAAAATACCCTTCCATGAGGGCTATTCTTTACAAAACAAGCCCATATATCGACATTAAAAATGGGATAAGTTAGCAAAATACCCTTCCATGAGGGCTATTCTTTACAAAACAAGCCCATATATCGACATTAAGTGGGGATGCCACTCGCTTAATACTTAGTTGTTACTTCCATGCCACAAAATAGATGTTAGCAAAGCCCTTATAAAACATATAAAGACTGGGGAAAAACATTGTATAGACATTTCAATACATAATTGTTAAATAAAGAAAACTTTCAAGAGATTAGCAAAGAAATAAAATCACAGTTAATCATCTTCGCATGAACCCGCAGGGAAAGACAAAGGATGTGATACAACTAGCATAACACCAAGTGTTCTAAAATTGACTTCTCATTAGGTTTAAAAATGAGTTACATATATATTCTACAAGAAGACCATGGCTCAATTTAAAATAAGGCCTCACCATACACCTTCTCATCTACGTGCATGACATCATCCTCTTGAGCTTTTACATCTTGAATAGTGTTTTCCATGGTATTTGGCTCCTCGAGCTCATCTATGTCTTGAGCCTCAATTGCCAATGGTGGCACCAGCTCCCTTGAAGTAGGTTGGAATATCTTTATGTTGCCAATGTCCTTTCTACCAAACTATTGGTCTTCAATCCATCTTATCACAATGAGCTAATAAATAAATGACCAAAGACTACAAGAATGCTAATTAAGTTCCACAAAGAAGCCTTGGAAAGAAACATGTCTTGGGAAACAACCAAAAAAAGTCATTTTACATAGACAAAAAATATTAAAGTTTTTCCTTGAAGAGAACCCCAAACATTATATATTTTATACAATTGAGGAATGCATTTTACAATACAGCTAGGCTATGGCTTCATACGAAGACTTTAGTTGTTCAACATCATCATAGCTTCCAAGAAAGATAGGTGAGCACTGGTGAAATTTAGCAAGCACAATGTCAAGCTCCTGTGTGTATATTGACATAAATTATATTAGTGTTAGAGGCAAAAAATAGATCTCTCTTATAAATGTTAAAAGCAAAGAACTGTCTAAAAAGAACTACATAACTATTACTCTCCCTTTGCCAATGAATGCCATCCATCTAGCTTGTCCCACCATGAATGAAATGCGAAAACCCTCATGTAGTACACCCTAATCCAATCAAACACAAAAAAAATCATTCGATGTCTTCCTAACATCTTTATAATATGCAAACACATAAAAAATTGCCAAATTGACCACATAAGTAGATAGTTACGATTAGACACCTCCATAGCAATCTCTAGCACTACCACATCTGTGTGTGTATAGCAATATACATATCTATGTGTATAAATATATTGTATATATATGTTGGTATAGATATATAGATATGCTAGCAAAACATGTGTGTGTATGGCAATAATATATATATATATATATATATATATATATATATATATATATATATATATATATATATATATATATATATATATATATATATATATATATATATATATATATATATATATATATATATATGTATGTGTGTGTATACAAATACTATATATATCTGTTGGTACAGATATATAGATATACCATGTAGCGTTTCCTCAATCACATTCTATCCCCAATCACAATCTCTCGATCACTCAAAAATAACAGAGGAGAGAAGAACGTAGAGATTGCACAAGGTAAGAGAAAATCTCATGCGAAAGAGTAGAACCAAATATGATGCAGAGAAGGAAGAATTCTAATAGTATAGATGTGAATCAATGGTTACAATAGCTTCTTGACGAAGCCTCTACCTCCCGACCACCCCCGAGCTATCACAATCGCATTCACACTCGCATTCTCAATCACACTCTCACTCTCACTCTCACTCTCAATCATAAGGTAATTCTCAGATTTTTGTGTATCCTCCGTGTTGATGTGCAGGTCTCCCTATATCAGAGTTTGATTGTTGCCCTCCCCCAAAGAAGTGTGCGATCCACCAAATTTAGAAAAAGTCACGTTTCTCCAAAACTTTCGCAAAAAGCCATGCGATTGTAGTGTGATTTCTTTCTTTAGCGTACCTGTCAAAAATAGGACTAAAACACCAAAAAGACATATCCAAAAATATCCATAATTAGACATGGGGACACGTGAGCATCAGAGTCACGGGTTCGAATAGAATTAGATAAGCTCTCGTTTTTTTTTTAAATAGTGTTGAAAAATGGCATTTTTCAAAGCCCTGTAACTCAAAAGCGGTGAGGAATTAGCTTAAGCTTATGAGAGACACTTTTATTCATTTTTGGGATCTGCACAAGTGTTAGAGACGTTCAAGGTCCAAATCCACCTCCAAATGCCACTTTTGAGCCCTACAAGTTTCAAAATTCTAGAGAGAGACATTTTCTTACAACGAACTAAATGTAGACCCTAAACGAGGTGCCTAAAACATGATTCATAAAAATTTCAGTCACGCACTTTTATTCTCTTATACTTGCTCTACCTTTCTCTCATACAAAGTTTTTCTTAGTTCTTTCATCTTCACCTTCAAAATTTGACTAGAAACATGATGCGAATAAGGTCTAGAGAGAGAATATGAAACTTCTCAACCCAAAATTTTTCCTACATGCATAAAATGACCTAATTATTCATTCTAAGCATTATCCCCACATAAAATTCAGAAAGTTCAAAATGAATTATTTCACTAGAAAAGAGGCCTATTACAATTCTTCCCCCCCTTAAGAACTCTGTCCTCAGAGTTGGAAAGAAGGATAATGTTTTAGAAAATCATCTAAGTTCACCCAACTCAAATCTTTAACTCAACCACCACAAATTTTCTTGGAATTCGAGCTCTCTTTTTATCCTTTTGCATGCATAAAGCTTTAGGATTTTACAACGGTAAAAGATCCATAGAAAATCTTTTAAAAAAATACAATAAGTGAGCATAAGTAAAAGAACTCTCTAATGGATATTCTTTCAATGTAATCCAAGTGATAGCTTTTGATGTAGATCAAATCCACCTCAAGCATAGTGTAAGCTTGATGTTCCAACAACTCCCCCTCAAGATAAAGTATGCTTGAGTCTTCATTCTCTAATAGGTTGAATACCTGACATAGCTTTGAATCTACAAAGCTTTATTCTGTCAAGTGCCTTTGTCATCATATCTGCTGCTTACTTTTTAGTTCAAAAAAAAGAAATCTCAATCTCCTTTGTCATGAGCTTATCCCTTATGAAATGGTAATGAACCTCTATGTGTTTGGTTATTGCATGGAAAATAGGGTTTGCTGCTAGATGCATAGAACTTACATTATCTCCAAATATGTAAGGTTTGGAACTCACAAATCCTGAATTTGTGTACAATGCTTTTAACCATATGGCCTCTTGAGTTTCTATGGTCAAACCTCTATACTCTGCTTCACTCAAGGATAAAGCAATTGTAGGATGCTTCTTGGAACTCCATGACACTAGCTTTGAACCTACAAATGCTAAGTAACCAGGGTACTTCTTCTATCATCCTTAGCTCCTACCCAATCTGCATCTGAATAGATTTTGATATCCAATCTGAAGAGTAAGGATAGAATATACCTTCATTGATTCTAACTTTGAGATACTTAAGTACTCTCTTAGGTGCATCCATGTGTGGTCTTCGTGGAGAGTGCATAAGCTGACTAAGCACTCCCACACTATATGAGATGTCTACCCTTCTATGAGTAGGATATATTATCTCCAAAGGTGTACCTGTAGGTTTAGTGTCCTCCATTTTGAGCTTAAGAAGTAGATCATGAATGTATCTTCTCTGAGTCAAATACATTCCTTCATCTATATATATGACCTACATACCTAGGAAATATATGAGCTCACCTAAGTCACTGATTTTGAACTCCTCTTACATGTGTCTCTTGATCCTTTGAATGCCATTCAAATCATCACCTATCAGAATAATATCATCTACATATACACATAGATAGATAACATCATTGTGATCCCTTTTGATGAATAGAGAAGGATCTAAGTTGCTAGGTCTGAACCCTTGATCTTGAAGGTATGTAAGAAACCTCTAATTCCAAGCTTCAGGAGCTTGTTTCAATCCATACAATGCTTTCTTACATTTGCAAACATAAGATGCATGATTAGGGTTTTCAAAACCTGGTGGTTATGACATGTATACCTTTTCACTTATCCAACCATTGAGAAATGCATTTTTTACATCAAGTTGGAGGAGTCTCCAATTTCTTGCAGCACCTACACTTATCACTGTTTTGATTGTAGTCATCTCTGCAACTGGTGAGAGTGTTTCCTCATAGTCTATACCATGTGTTTGCCTCTTCATAGGTTGAGGGTTCCTATGAAATTGAGTCTTTTGCGAAGTAGATTGAATGCCTTGTAATGAATGTGGAATCATATCCATAATTTTCTAGTTGTTTCTTCTCTCTTGTTGATCTTCTAGGTCCTTGCTTGGAGCATTCTCCACACTCCTCCATCTTTGCTTTGCCTCTTGACTTCCATAGTCTGTAATCCTTTTCCTTTCATCTTTTTCATCATTTGTATCACTTCTTGGATCCTCTATGTGTGTATCATGCTTGCTTTCTAATTGATGAGAATCAGAATCAAGATCATATAGTAGACTTACCTTTTGTTTGTCTTCATCACACCAAGACCTTTGTTCTTCAAACACATCTCTACTTTGTAGTGAATTGCTTAGTTGAAGGATTATAGAAGCTGTAACCCATCTGAGTTGAGTCATAGCCAATAAACACTACCTTTATTACCCTTTCATCTAGCTTACCTCTTATTTGTGATGGTACATGAACATGAGCTTGAAGTGATCTGGTTGTTAGTCTATTGACAAGTTACACAACGCTTGAAATAGCCTTTTCCTAAAGATAATGTGGCAACCTCTTCTCTTCAAGCATTGTTCTGACTCATTCAACCGATGTCTTGTTTCCTCTCTTTGAAATTCCATTTAGTTAAGGAGAGTACCTGGTAGTCACTTCCCTTTTAATACCTTTATCTTGCAAGAACTCATCAAACTCTCTGGAGAAGTACTCTCCCCCTCCGTCACATTTTAGCTTCTTGAGTAATCTACCTGTATGATTCTCCACATGTGCTAGATACTTTTTGAGGCAATCAAACACTTCATTCTTAGTTTTGATAAAGTACATAATAGTCCATCTACTATGGTTGTCAATAAATGAGACATAATACCTTGATCTTGCCAATGAAGGATCTTTACTTGTACCCCATACATCTGTATGTACTAAGTCCAATAGGTTGTTGTGGATGTAGCCTTTCTGGTTGAATGGTTGTCTTTGTGCCTTTCCAATTTGACATGCATCACACATGTGATCATGTGTTGATTTGATATGTTTGGAAGTCCAAGAACACTTTGATCCCTACATATATCCTTCAAGGTTCTTTTGTTCACATGAGCAAGTCTCTTATGCCACACTTCAAGCTTACTTAGGGTTTGAGACCCAAAAGTGAATAGAGCTATGTTCCTGATTTCTCCTACTTCAAAAGGAAAGAGCCTACCATGCTTCTCATCTCTAGCTATCTTCTTGGAGCCTTGAAATGGATCTTCCACAAAAGCTCCATGTTGGGTGTGTTGAGATATCAAGCTCAACATGTGATGATCCAAGATGACACATATCATTTTTTTATTTCTTTGACATGTATAGTGGTCATGCCGGTATATGTCAAGGACACTTCATTGAGCTTTATTAGATTTATCTACCGAGAGTGATGGCACATTTGTTTCTCACCAGCTCACTCATTCCGGACATTAGGTTGTTCCTGATGTACTCGTCTTTATATATTGCTGTAGTTGTTTTCTTGTTTTTAGGTCATTCTTGTACATTCCTTTTTATGTAATAGAAGAAGAAGAAGATCACTCTTCCTTGCGTCAGTCTGAGTGTGTGCTTCTCTTTGATTGTGAGAGTGTGTGTGTGAGCTCTCTTCCTTATCTCCTTCCTCGTGACATGGTATTAGAGCCAATGTGGTTGTAGACAGCTCGTGGAGAAGGCCGACGGTGAAGAGTACGTGAGAAGGCATGGAGAAAGCGCGATTCACAAACGACCTCAGATTGCTATGAAAATTGGCATGAAGGTAGAAGGCCTCAAAATATTTTCATGAGCTATCCCTTTGGGATCACTCATTTTTGTCAAATCGAAGTTTCGGAGCCATCTCCACCTCCATTTTTTGCCTACAGGGTGGGGCCCATAGAAAAACCACGTTAGTTTTGGAAACTATAACTTGTGTTGTGTTCAAAGACACTCATATATTCTAGAATTTCTAGCAATTCTGTGTACTGTTCATACACGAAAACTATGCTTTTCTAAGATCGAACTGTCATGTCATAGTGCGATAGTGTTCAAGCAGAAGTGCTGCTTGTAGTGTTTTTGCAATGTTGTGAATACCTGCAGAAATGGCAAACACAGATGGAATGAGTCAGCTTATGAGCGATAAGCTAGACAAGAACAACTTCCATACTTGGAGATTCAGAATGAGAAAATTCTTGATGGGAAAAGGCTACTGGAAGTACATCGAAGGAGAGAACGAAAATGCTCTGTAGTTACCAGAGAGGAATCAGACTACAGATCAATTAAGAGTGTATGAAGAATGGAATCAAGGAGCATGAAAGGTAATGTATTGACTATCTATTAGCATACAAGATAGCATGATTCGACACATACAAGATGCCAAGACTCCAAAAGAGGCTTGGAACAGTTTAGTCATAATGTATGAGACCAATATAATGGCACAGAAATTGCAACTCAAGAACAAGCTGCATACATTGGAGAAGAAGGCCATGTCGGTAAGGGACTACACCTTGAAAATCAAAGGCATATGTGAGTCACTTGCATCTATTGGCGTGAATGTAGATGATGATGATAAGGTGGAAGTGTGCCTTCATGGTTTACGAACTGCATACAAACAGTTCAGAACTTCTATACAGACTAGAGAAAATATTTTGAATTTCACTAATTTGGTATCCATGCTGATTATTGAAGAAAAGAATCTTGGTGAGGATTCAAACTCCCAAGGAAAACCTAGTTCTGAGTAGGTATTCTACTCTGGCAGAGGAAGAGGCAGAGGTTGAGGTTACGAAAGTGGAAGAGGAAATAGTAACCAAGACCAAGGTCAACAACAGAATCATGCAAGAGGAAGAGAACAGTTTCGAGGTAGGGGGAGCCAAAGAGTTCGCAAAAATTTTCAAGGAAATGATTTAGGTAATGACAGTAAAGGACGTTGGAATTGTGGTAAACCTGGACACTTTGAACGTGATTGCAAGTTGAAGAATCAAAATAACAAAATGCAACAAAACAACTATGCATCCACAAGTGCATATGATTCTGAGAAGTTGTTCATGGTTCAACATCACATGATGAATACGATGTCTGCTGGTGTTTCAAAATCGAATGATAATGTCTGGTATGTTGATTCAGGTGCTTCAAATCACATGACCAGTCATGCGGAATGGTTTAGTACTTTACAAAAATTGCTAGTTCCTGGATATGTTGAAACAGGTGATAACACATCACACCCTATCGAGCATACAGGAAACATAGCATTGTCTATGGAGGACGGGAAGGTAAAACATCTTGATGATGTGCTGCATGTTCCAAATATAACAAAGAATCTGGTTTTTGTTGGACAAATGGTTGACCAAGGATTATGTAGAAGAATACAAATGAGATGGAAGATTGATTGCTAAAGGAAACAAAAGTGGGTAGGATGTTCACCTTAAATGTGAAAAGTCTTGAAATGAAATGCAGCCATGTTTGAAAAAGGTGCAGGAGTCACTGCTGATATAGAGACCTGGCACAAACGGATTGAACATGCAAACGTGCAAAGGCTGAAATTGATGCAATCAAAGGAGATTGTCCATGGATTACCAAATTTCAAGGTTACAGAGATGCAAAAGGTATGTGCAGCATATCAATTTGGAAAACAATCAAGAGCATCATTTCCACATGACAAGCATGTTAGTGAGAACATACTAGAAATAGTACATACAGATGTTTGGGGTCTTGCAAAGACCACATCTATCGGTGGTTGCAGGTATTATGTTACTTTCATTGATGACCATACACGAAAAGTATGGGTATATTTCATGAAAGAGAAGAGTGAGGTGTTCACTCACTTCCAGATTTTTAGAGCTATGGTGGAAAAGCAAATAGGGAAGTATATTCAGACATTAAGATCTGATGGAGGAGGTGAATACATGTCAAATGAGTTCAACAATTTTCTAAAAAATCATGGAATTCAGCATCAATTTTCATGTACACACCACAATAGAATGGCATTGCTGAATGCAAAAATAGACATATTGCAAAAGTAGCAAGAGCCTTGATGGCTGAGAAGAATATGCCTCATTGTTATTGGGTAGAAGTGGTTCATACTGTTGTATACATCATGAACAGGACTCCGACTACTGTTGTACATCAAGTTACACCTGAAGAGAAGTTTATAGGTAAAAGGCCAAACTTATCACATCTGAAAGCTTTTGGCTATATTGCATATGTACATGTTCTAGATGAGTTGAGGACAAAGCTTTATCCAAAAGAAGAAAAATGTGTCTTCATTGGATACTCCCTTGAGCAAAAGGGATATAAATGTTATAACCCACTCACACGATAGGTGAAGTTGAGTAGAGATGTGGTATTTGATGAGATGTCAAGCTTCTATGCAGATGCATAAGAAGGACTGAATCTTGAGCCAAATGAAAAAGAAAATGCTAAAAAATCCATTGCAGAATCTCAAATTTTGAGTGGACCGGATGCATCACCAAGCAATAGTTCCAACTCAAATCCATGGACTAGAAGATTGCATGGAAATTTCAATCCAGCAAATTCATCAAATACATCCAAGAAAGGTAAAGAAAAGCTTTCTGTTGGTCATAAAACATGTGTAGGTTTTGAAGACATTGATGGAGATTCAAGCAGTTCAAAAAAGAGTCTTGCTGAGGAACTTGGATTGCCCTCTGTGAAGACTCCAGCAGTAAGAAAGGCACATGTAGATGATACAAGGAGAAGTGACCCAGGACCAAGAAGATATGGGAGAATGCGGAATTCAGTGCAACGATTGACATATGATAGTTATGTGGCTCGTCATTGTGCCTACATGACAAAGGTAATACAAGATGTTGAACCTTCTTGTTTTGAAGATGCAATTGGAAATGTAAATTGGAAAAAAGCTATGGATGAGGAGATGGCTGCACTTTATGGAAATGATACATGGAAGCTAGTTCCATTGCCACAAGCAAAGAAACCCATAGGCTACAAGTGGGTTTGCAAGGTAAAACACAATGCTGATGGTAGGATAAGCAGGTATAAAGCACGGTTGGTAGCAAAAGGATATGCAAAAACTTATAGCACTGATTATGAGGAAGCACTAAGCCCTATACCTAAAATTTCTACTTGTAAGAACACTTGTTGCATTAGCTACAACAAAAGGACGGACTTTGCATCAGATGGATGTGAAGAATGGTTTTCTACATGGTGAGTTACAAGAAGAAGTATACATGGATCAGCCACAAAGATATGAAGATTCAAAGCATCCAAAATATGTTTGCAGGTTGCAAAAGGCTTTGTATGGGCTGAAGCAAGCTCCTCGTACATGGCATGCAAGGATTGCTGATTACTTAACCACCATTGGGTTTTCTATGTGTGATGCATATCGTTCACTATATGCAAGGAAGGGCGATGATGGCATCACAATTGTGGCTATTTATGTTGATGACTTGTTTGTAGGTGGTGATAATGAAGAAAGCATTAAAGAGTTAAAGCAAATTCTTATGTAGGAATTTGAAATGAAAGATCTTGGTGTGTTGCGCTACTTCTTGGGCATTGATTTTATACATATACAAACAGGTATATGGATGCCGCAAAGGCAATATGCCTTGAATATGCTGCAAAAGTATGGTATCGCTGATTGTAAGCCAATTTCTATGCCATTAGATCATAATTTGAAGTTGGATACTACATCAGGTGAAGCATTGGAAAATGTTACCATGTACATGAAAATTGTGGGAAGTCTTATATATCTCACAATTACAAGGCTTGATCTAAGCTATACTACTGGACTTGAAAGTCAATTTATGCAGGTTCCCAAGAAACGACATTTGGATGTTGTGAAGTGCACTCTAGGTTATGTGAGTGCTACGTTGGATTATGCATTGTTTTATGAAGCTAGTGTAGATTTGTAGGTTCATGGATACACCGATGCAGATTGGACTAGTAGTATTCTAGATAGAAGATCTACTAGTGGCTTCTATTCTCACTTAGAGGTGAAGCTATTACATGGAGCAACAAGAAGCAACCCACTGTTGCTTTGTCAAGTACAGAGGCTGAGTATAGAGGTGCTGCAATGGCAACATGTGAGGCATAATGGCTGGAGATGCTACTTGTAGATTTAGGTGTGGAAGTGCAAAAGCCTATCACCATCTATGGTGATAATCTTAGTAGCATACACCTAGCATGGAACCCTTTTTTTCATGCTAGAACAAAGCATATCGAGGTACATTATCACTTCATTAGAGAGAAGGTATTAGCAGGTGATATTGATCTTGATTATGTGAGAACAGATGAACAGGTTGCTGATATTTTCACTAAAGCACTTGGAGCAGAGAAGCTGAAGAAGTTTTGGAAGATGCTTGGATTAGAGGACATGGCAATCAACTTGAGGGGGAGTGTTGAGATATCAAACTCAACATGTGATGATCGAGGATTACACATATCATTTTTTCATTTCTCTAACATGTATAGTGGTCACACCGGTATATGTCAGGGACACTTCATTGATCTTTATTAGATTTATCTATCGAGAGTGATGGCACATTTGTTTCTCTCCAGCTCACTCATTCACGGACATTAGGTTTCTCCTTATGTATTGTTCTTTATATATTGTTGTAGTTGTAATCTTGTTTTTAGTTCATTGTTGTACATTCCGTTTTATGTAATAGAAGAAGAAGAAGAAGAAGATCATTCTTCCTTGCCTCAATCTGAGTGTGTGCTTCTATTTGATTGTGAGTGTGTGAGTGTGTGTGTGTGTGAGCTCTCTTCCTTATCTCCTTCCTCGTGACAGGGCAAACCTAACTTGCAAAGCCTTTTTCAACTATTTGGCCTACACTTATTAGGTTTCTTGTGATAGTGGGTACATAGTGAAGCTTGCTTAGAATGTTTGTCCTGCCATTGGAAGCTTTGACATTACCAATCTTCTCCACATTGTGCTTTGTGTCATCCCCTGTTTGAACTTCATTTCTATGCTTTGGACTTTCCAAATCAGATAGAAGTTTGATGTTGCTTGCAACATGATTTGAACATCTTGAATCTATGTAGGACAAATGATCATCTTCTTTACCTTCTTTGTGGCTTAGATTTGTAAGAAGAAATGAGCCTTCATGTGGTTGATCTTTTGAATAATTGTTGAAGTCCCTTCTATTATAGAGTCTATTTTTATATTGAAGTGGTGTTGTTGGTCTTATCCCAGATGGCACAAGGTTGAATATTATGAAGGCTTTTTCATGATTTGGTCCTTTCTTCTTTCCTTTCCACGTGCTGTTAGGCCGTCGGAATGGATTGTATTTTTCATATATCGCACGCACCGAGAAGGCGTAGCAAATAGTTGTAACTTTTTATCCATTAATGAAAGGGCATTACGGTGTTCTTCGGTGAGAGACGAGTTTGCCAGACTGTCTGTCTGGGCGACCGTGCAGAGAAGCTGTGTTGCCGACTTGCAGATATCTTGAGTACTATTACTCTGTTCTTGTTGAATTGCAGTAATTCATTATTAACACAGTTACATTTTCTTACCATTAATAAGTTTGTGCGACGATTGTGATTGATAATTCGTGCACTAATATACTGTGTAACGATAAGTTATTGCCTTGGAAGTATAAGTTACTGTGTAGTTAAATAGCTAATTTGGGAAAATTACATAAAGGGCCTCTGCACTGTCAGACCCCTAACCATCCCCAAGAACCCGAAAGGAGATTAAAAGCTACTTGACAGAAGTGCTTTTAACACTGGCGCCGTCTGTGGGAAGATGGAAAATTGGAAATAATCAGTAAGTGGAGAATAGTAACCGCTAATTGAAGAAGTGATATATGCCGGTTACTCGTTCCGGCGAATCCTATCCAAAGTATAGGAGAGATCAACATCCTTGGGAAGTTCCAAATTTATTAGGGACACCCTCAGGTGGTAGAAGTGCAGGCCAGTTAAGTCCAGTTGCAGAAGGATTGGAGCCAATCAGTAGCAATTCTGGTGCTAGTTCGGTGACACATGATGAGATTCCGGTGAATTTCGATGTGAATCTGGTGCCCTTTGGAGAAGGTACAGTGACTTCTGGGTGTACAGAGACGTAGTGCAGAGTTAGTGTTGGATTGCCTGTCGTGTCCCGATGAGTCCCCTCACTTTTGGGGAAGCTCTCAAAGCTCAGAACTCGAGGAGAATCTCTTCTGAGATGCGCGCGAGCACGGAGATACACCAGTTCCAAAATCCGCCCAGCCTCGTAATGCTAATTAGTTACTCTCTCTCTCTCTCTTCATAATTGTGAGTCATCCCCCCACATGGCTTCACAAATGGGTGCCACATGGACCTCATGTGTGAGCCCACCTAATAATAAACTTAGAGGTGGTTCACACCTCCCTTAGGGGTACTCCATGACATTTCCTTCCCCTTAGCTCCATTTTTGTCCTCAAAAATGGTATTGGAAGGTCTAATAGAAAGAGAGAACTAATAATAACACTACTCCCACTATATCCCCATGTATAGAAATACATGGTCCTGTCTCCGTGTTGTTTCCCCATATCCTTCCCCTTAAGAAAACTCTTGGGAAGGTAACGTGAAACTGGGAAACCGTCTCTGAAGGGTGCTAACCCGCTCCCATGTGGCACTATCTTCTGAACTATCTTTCCACTTAACTAGACACTCTTTATACAAGTGACTCCTCGTCCGTTTCTCTCGAGTGCGTAGTATGCTCTCTGGCTCATGTGGAATAGATTGCACAGAAATAGGCTCTACTACCTCACTATCTGGAATGAGGTTGTCAGATTCACCCAGCCTTTTCTTAAGCCGGCTAACATGAAAAACTGGATGGATTTGACTATTCTCTGGAAGTTGGAGCTGGTAAGCCATCTTTCCTATTCTCTTAAGTATTTGGAAAGGTCCACAATACCTAGGAGATAATTTTGGACAAGGTCCCGTCTTCATGGTTTCAGACCTAGATGGAACTCTAAGATAGACTTGCTCTCCTACCTCAAAGTTGATATCTCTCCTTTGAGGATCAGCATAGGCCTATCCTGAGCTCTCCTAATGCTGTTTTTTGCAAGTCTAAGCATATCGTTCATCTCTTCCAAGAAGTCCTTTGCAGCTTGAACTTTTTCATTCTACAATCCTACTGCATAAGGAGCCCTTGGCTGAAACCCATACATAAGCATAAATGGACTATGCCCAGTGGAAGAGTGCTTGGCACTATTATATGCAAACTCTACTATAGGTAAGTACTCTTCCCAATTAGTTTGCCTTTCATTCACATATGCCCGAAGCATATCCTCTAGAATTTGGTTAACCCTTTCTGTTTGCCCATCCGACTGTGGATGCTCGGCCGTACTCATGCTAAGCTTTGTATCCAACCTTTTGAAGACCGCTCTCCAAAAGTGGCTAGTAAACTTCCTATCCCGATCAGAAACTATGTCTAAAGGAAGACCATATAACCGGTATAGGTTCTCTACAAAGAGTCTAGCCAACTCTGGTGTCTTCACTGTAGTACGTGTCGGAATAAACCTAGCCATTTTGGTTAACCTATCCACAATTACCCAGACCGAGTCGTGCCCTCTCTGTGTCTTAGGTAATCCGACTATAAAGTCCATAGAGATACTCTCCCACTTCCCATTAGGAATATCCAATGGGTGGAGTAGTCCTCCAATCCTCAACCTCTCAGCTTTGTTGACCTGGCATTTATTGCACTTAAGCACATACTCTAGGACGTCCTTATGAAGTCCAGGCCAATAAAACTGCCTCTTAACAAGATCATAAGTCTTGTTAACTCCTGGGTGTCCCGCACTAGGTGTGTCATGACACTCATATAAAATATGCTGTCTCATCTCAACATCTTTAGGGACACACACCTTACCTTTATATAACAGATATCCATCATGGACACTGTAATTCTTCCACTTGAATCCTTCTTGAGTATCCGTCGATACTCCATCCTCACTAGAAACCCGTATATCACGATCCCCATTCTCTATGGCTTCCCAAATCTCGGAATATGCAGGATCAAGCCTACATTTCCCTCTAATGGACTCAAGTTTGCATCATAGATACAATGTATTTATGTGCACTAGGCTGCTGGGGAATCTTCAATTTCTTGACCAAAGCATAGTTTATGAAGTTATGAGTGGCAGAGTCATCTATCATGACTCGCACCCTGGTCCCGTATACACTACCATGTAGCTTGACCAAGTCATGTGGTCCAAACTACGGTGACCACAATGACTGAGTCAAACAACACGTGTGCTCTATATCCTCGTGCATCACCTCCACTCCCTTGCAGCTAGAGCTACCATGAATGGGAAGGGTCTGCACTAGGTGGACCGCCTTTTTGCCCCTTTCAGGAGCCGTACTAGAATCTGGTCCTTTTTTCTTTTCTTCCCCCTTCTTGAGTGGACAGTTCCACTGCGAATGGCTAGGGGATAGGCACCTAAAACACAGATTCTCTCTTTTGGCCTTCTCAAACTGGTATGTGGATAGCTTAGGCCCTTGTGATCTTTGTTTTTTAATAAAAACTTTGTTTTTCCCAAAAGGCAACTTTTTCTTAAATTTAGTGGTACTAAGAGGTTTAAGGGGCTGATCCGTCTCCATAGGAGTATACTGAGGACGGTTATGGTCCTCATATAGCTGTGCATATTTGATCGCCTCCTCAAACGTCTTAGGCGCATTCCTCCTGACTTCCCTCTTTATGGCTTTATCCAAGCCCCTAACAAACCCTCTGGTCTTCTGAAAATCATCTAGACCCTTAAGCTTCAAAATGATCTCTCTATAGTGGGACAGATAAACTGAAAGAGGCCTGCCTCTTTGAGTAATCCTATCCCACTCATCCCAATTCCTCTCCTCCTCGTTCTCAGGAAGAAACTCTTTTAGGAAAAGAGTCTCAAACTGAGTCCAGTCACTAGGGATAGAGTTCGCCTCCTTAAGACTCATCCACCACTTATAAGCACGCGGGCCGAGGGAGAGACTCGCCTCTAGCACACGATACTCAGGTGGGGTGCCTTTCAATTGATGCAAATCATGCCACTTTTGTAAAAAAGTGTAGATTGCATCCTTGTTCCTATCTCGGTCATCCCCCATGAAGGTAGGTGGCTTCAAGTCTTTCAAGAGGGGAGCTTCCCTAGAGCTCTGTCCTTTGTGCTTACTAGGAAGAGAAGTCTCTTTCCTAGTAATCTCTAGAGGAATGGTAGGAGTCTCTCTTTCCTTCCTAGCTAGGAAAGAGGTGACACTAGTCTCAAGGGAGATCATTTGAGACTTAAGCTGCTGTATAAGAGATGTAATGCTACCCAAATCTTTCTCTAACTTAAGGGTTTGCTCTTTCAAATCAACGAATTGGTCACGAGTGACAAATTCATCTATAAGCTCTTCGTAAGTATACTCTTGCTGTGAAGGCTCTTTTTCTTCTAAATTCTCTTCTATTTCTTGCCCTAACTCTACTTCTTCCATCCTAGCATCAGGATCCTCTAGTTGCTCTCTAGGTGGAGAAGTGGTCTCAACTAGTTGTTTGCCCTTAGTTTCCATATTTGAGTACCCTTCCCCCGTTTGCTAACTAGAGTGTATGAAAATGAATGGAAGTGAAGTTTAAATATGCAAGAAGAAGAGAAATATAACACAAGAGCACTTCCATGATACAAAGTAGAGTTGCTGAAGCGTAATCCAAGTGGTCCTAGATGCTTCAAGCCGCTGATTTTGAATCCTCGCCAGTCCCAAAAGAAAATTGGAAATGTCCGCTTGGTCCGGGGAGGTTCTAGACACCATAAACCATCCAAAAGAACACCAAAAGTGTGTAGGAAAAGCCTCAAAGGGGCAAACTGAGTGCAACTGAATAATTTCAGAGATATTCCGATCCTCGCCAGTCCACAAATTGTTGCCCATCACCTGTACTTCAAGAATTTGAGACTATCCCAAGTGAAAAAATTGGATTTGGAGTCCGGATGATGAAAAACTAGGCTCGGGAGTGGCTGCCTAGTTCCTGCTGAAGCGCTGCAGAGAGATTTTGATGGGGCAAATCTCGTCCAAATCCAACAACGATGGTCTCTGAGCGAAGCTTAGAAATGTAGCTTCGAAACGTGACCAAGATTTTTGAAATCGGATATGGTATGAAGAAGATATGGTGCGGAGACATCGGGTATGTCATTGATGGGAAGCAAAAAGGTTCATCTTCATAAAGGGATGACTTTGAGAAGCTCAAAACTGAGTGACTGAAGCTTTTTGAATCAATCCAAAACCCTTACCCCATCTCCACAACCCATAATACATGTATACATTATGATTTTTACAAAATACTTGGCTCATCATATGCTTTCCATCTCCCAAAAATTAGGAAAAACTTCGAAAAATCAACTCCAAAACTAACTTTTGTTATTCTCTGAGATGGGCATCTTCGTGAAGAAGCGAGCTGAAGGTATATAATCCCATATGCGGGTGCATACAGCAAGGATATGGGCATATATATGAGGCTAAGAGGGCATACCCTTCATCCTTGAGGAGGGGAGGAGGGACTTGGTCCTCTCAACCGTTGCGCTCTGCTGTATACTCCGGTCGTCCGTCTTGTTGACTGTCTAACCGTTCGCGTCAGCTGTCCTCTGGCCGCCCGTCGCCTGGGCTCTGATACCAATGTTGGATTGCCTGTCGTGTCCCGATGAGTCCCCTCACTTTTGGGGAAGCTCTCAAAGCTCAGAACTCAAGGAGAATCTCTTCCGAGATGCGCGCGAGCACGGAGATACACCAGTTCCAAAATCCGCCCAGCCTAGTAATGCTAATTAGTTACTCTCTCTCTCTCTCTTCATAATTGTGAGTCATCCCCCCACATGGCTTCACACATGGGTGCCATATGGCCCTCATGTGTGAGCCCACCTAATAATAAACTTAGAGGTGGTTCACACCTCCCTTAGGGGTACTCCATGACAGTTAGTTCAACACTATCTGGTTCGACAAGTTCCGGTGGAAGTTCGGTACCATTTGGTGGGAATTTGAAATTTTTCGGTGATAGTGCGGTGCTGCGTGGTGGACCCTTATTACATTCACCACTTTTCGGGGCAAGCTTACCTAATTTCGATACCAAAGCTGAGGAAAGCCTATTTGATTTGGAGATAAGTAAGAGATTCAACGACATTTTTGAACCGAAAAGTGAGCAGGCTCATAATACAGATTCTGAAGGACAGACACCCCCTCAACATACAGATAACAACAATACTACCCACAATAGCACCATGAGTGGTTCACAGTCACAACAGCAAACACTCCCACAGCCGCAATCGCAGTTTCAGTAGCAGCCACAGCCAATCATTCCACCTCGACCGATTCCAACCGGAGTGACATATACAAAATTTGATGGATTTCTGGGAGATGATCCCGACGCACATGTTTGCACATTCGAGATCAGTTATGCAGTGTTGAATCATCCACCGGATCCGGCGTACAAGGCCAGTGTATTTCAGGCCACATTAGTTAATGAAGCAGCAAGGTGGTTGATTGAATATGATATTAATCATTTCGGTAACTATGATGATGTGAGAGACGCGTTCTTACAGAGGTTTCGTTTGAAGAAGAACCTTGCAGAAATCTTTGACTATTTGGAGAACAGTCGACAGAAACCACACCAGAGTATTCAGGAGTATGCGACTTTGTTCAGAACTCATTTGTGGCAGCTGCCTCCGGCACATGCCAACTTGCCAGATGATGTCATAATACAATTGTTCATTAACGGACTGAATCCACAGTTAAGAAAGATCATGATCATTCGCTGTGTGGGCGGAATGACATTGGACGCAGTAATTGCGATGGCCTTATAGTTGGAGCACAAATTTGGAGGTTTTACGGAGGACCTGGAATGGTTGAAAGCAAGTAAGAACGTAGCTGATGATCGGTCCAAACAGGTGTATTGTACTAAGTCCAAGAATCCAGGTCACACCGGTTCTACATGTGCCCTCAACCAGATGCATTGTGCCATTTGTAACACAACAGGACACTCAACAAAAACATGTGCATATAATGCAAAGGTGTAGGGTAGAGTGGCCGTAAATGCTATAATACAGGAACCAGGTCAGCCATCCACCCATTACGTGTCCCCACAATTGCGATCCAACCAATAGCAGGGATATAGGAACTATCAAGGACCGCGAAGTAACAACTTTAATCAAAATCGATGGCAGGCAGGTACATCGGCGGAAGGTACTTCCCTCCCACCCCCTCGGTGCCATTTTTGTGGCGAGGTTGGCCATATCCGTAGATTTTGCAAGGAAGCAGCAGAGTACGACAAAAGGAAGAAGGAATGACAAAATCCGATGACTAACATGGTTTATATTTCCCCAATTGAGTCACAAGCAGCCGTAGTTCAGACAAGATCAGGTAAATAGTTGCAACCAATAGATGAAGTTTTCGAGCCTGGAATTCATGAGCAGCAGCGGATGTTTGCAAAGGCCAATCAATGGATAGCTAAGGAGCTGACTGTGTTTCCTGATCCCATTCCGGTAACATAGGTCCCTCTGCCACAGGCAAGATCGAATGAACAGAATTCTGCTCCAACAACATTAGAATCACCACCAGAATCGGTGATTACCACAGCCCAAACAGATCAAGTATGGGACGTCCTATCTAAGGCTTCAATCACACTCCCTTTGGGACAGTTGCTTGCGTTAGTTTCGGGTGTAAGACAACAATTTCAATAGCACGTTAGTCTCGGATCTTCATGTACTCCGGCGATTGTGACCGTACAACTAGAGATGGATTCTACAATGGATCATTCAGTCCCACTGATTACCGTCTGGTATAAAAACAAGAAGATTACCCAAGTGTTAATTGATGGCGGGTCTGGTGTGAATATTGCAACAGCTGCCCTCTGCAAGAAACTGGGTTGGACTCAAATTGAACCAGTACAGTTCTTTGTGCGAATGGCAGATCAATCACGAGTCCATCCGATGGGCTAGTACGTAACATCTCGATAACCCTGTAGGGAACCACATTTAAAATGACTTTTGTAGTCCTAGACTTACCAGAATCCAACCTCGACTACAACTTAATCTTCGGTCAACCATGGTTAAAGCAAGCCAAAGTTGTACAGAATTGGTCAGCTCAAGAGTTAATTTTCAAAAACAATCACTGGAAATATGTAGTTGCACTGGATTCTATGCAACCCTGTGATTTACACGCACGTCCATATGTAGCAGAGTCAGTCCATATGTTGGATGGGCTATCGGATGATGAGGAGGAGGCTTTCCTTAAGACCAATAAGGACCTTATCCCATTAGGTACTGTAGATTTACAGGCGGTAGCAGATCACTGGAGTCTGACAGCTTGTACGGTCGTACCAATGACTGGAGAAGCAGAAGCAGATGATGATATCACTATGGATGAAGCGACTTTAGCCAGTTGATGATTTGGTAAAGCCTCCGCAGTTCTACATACCGGAAGATCAATTGGTAACGTATAACTTGGGAGACACGGTCAACCCAAGGCCTGTAAAGATTAAGGCAGGATTAGCAGAGAAATTTCAAGATGATTTGGTAGAACTTCTTCATGAATTCTTAGATGTTTTCACTTGGGACTACAGAGACATGAAGGGCCTTGACCCAAAGATTTATCAACATAGAGTGGTACTAAAACCGGATGCGAAACCCATTAAACAACCTAGCTATAGGATGAATCCTAATTATGCGGCACAGGTGAAGGCTGAACTTGATCGTTTATTGAAGGTGGGATTTATTGTGCCAATTGAGCATGCTGAGTGGATATCTCCAATAGTGATCGTCCCAAAGAAAAATAAACAGTTGCGTATCTGTGTCAACTATCGGAAACTCAATGCCGCCACTGTACCGGATCCGTTCCCTCTCCCCTTTCTAGATACAGTGCTTAACAGGGTAGCAGGTCACGAAATGTATTCTTTTTCTCGATGGCTACAGTGGATACAATCAAGTGAGGATGGCAGAACAGGACATACCGAAGACAGCTTTTATCACAAACTCGAGTGTCTATGCTTGCATCGTAATGTGGTTCGGTTTACGGAATGCTAGTACATTCCAAAGATGTATGCAAGAAGTCTTTTCACCCTACTTGACCACGTTTATGCAAGTATATTTGGATGATTTTTCCTTATTTGGAGCCATTTCAGCGCACCTGTATCATTTAAAGTGCTGCTTTGAAAAATGCTGAGAGTATCAATTATGTTTGAATCTTACCAAATCAGTTTTTGCGGTCTCCTGTGGCAAACTGCTTGGTCATATCATTTCTAAACACGGAATACAGGTAGATCCAGTTAAAGTAGCAGTCGTGTTGGAGGCACCAGTCTTAAAGACACCGAAAGAAGTTATGCGCTTTCTTGGCCAAATCTGGTGGCATGGCAAACATTTACGGTGGTTAGCTCATTTAGCGACACCACTTAATCGGCTTATGACCAGCACTCCGCGGAAGTATGAATGGACTCAGGAGTGCCAAAGTGCATTTGATCGGTTGAAGGTCTTATTGATTCAGGCCCCGATCCTGCAACCACCTGATTGGGAACGACCGCTCCATGTCTTCGTGGACGCGTCAGATATTGCGATTGGTAGTGTCCTCATGCAACAAATTGACCAATGGTTTCGGCCTGTGTACTATGCGAGCCGCCAATTAGCTGCTGCGGAGAAAAATTACTCTGTGACAGAACGTGAATGTCTTGGATCGGTATACTCTGTTAAGAAATTTCGGCATTACTTGTTGGGCCATAAATTTACTTTCCATGTGGATCATGCTGCACTGGTGTACTTGGTTCGGTAGCAGCACTTAGGTGGTAGATTGGCTAGATGGGTTTTACTATTATAGGAATTCGATTATGAAGTTATTCATCGACCCGGCACAACACATGCCTTGGCGGATTTTCTATCTCGACTGGATTCCAGTGAGTCTCCGATAGGGGTTGATGACACTACACCAGCAATTTATGTTACCGAGACAACTTCTGAAGACTCTGCAGAACCTCCTGTTGCTACTACATACTATGATACGTTACTAACTTTCCTCACTGATGATTGTCTTCCTCCTAATACTCCCATTGCTTTGCGCCGAAAAATTGCGGTCTATAGTCGACGATTCCAGTTGATTGTGGGTAAACTGTATTACATAGATCATACTGATGTTTTACTTAGATGCATTCCTCCACATGAAGCAGAATCAGTTATTGCTATGGCTCATTCATTACCCTCTAGAGGACACTTCGCAGCTGATCTTACTCACCGGAAAATTCTGCAAAGTGGACTATGGTGGCCTACAATGTACAGAGATGTGGTTCAGTTTGTGCAGCAGTGTGATGTCTGTCAACGGTCTAGACAGCCCTTGCAGCGACACTTCTTTCCCCTTCAACCTGTCTTACCTTTGGAACCCTTCCAAAAGTAGAGTCTAGATTTTATTGGCCCAATAACGCCACCAATGACCCTCACCAACAATCGATACATATTGACTTGTACAGATTATGCCACTAGATGGGCAGAAGCTTGGTCTTTACATTCTGCCATAGCTGTGTCGGTGGCCAAATGTTTGATGAAGGATGTCTTCCCGTGATATGGGTTACCTCTCGAGCTAGTGACAGACCAAGGAACACATTTTGCCAACAACTTAATGCAAGTGCTGACTCAAACTTTTCAAATTATGCATAAATTCAGCTCACCGTACTATCCACGTGCTAATGGACTGGTTGAAAGTACCAATAAGACTCTGTTGTCTATGCTTCGCAAATTGATCTTGGAATGTTCGGAACGTTGAGACCAGCTCTTACCTGCAATTTTGTGGGCTTACCGGACCACGTACAAAGTGGCTACCGGAATGACTCCGTTTAAACTCACTTATGGCCTCGAAGCTATTGTGCCAATGGAAGTAGTGGTACCAAGTCTCCACGTTGCGTTATCTCAGAAATTACTGCCGGAAGAATCTTTGCCATTTTGGTTGGATACGCTTTTCAAGCTTCATGACTCTCCAAGAAGTTTAGCTCCGTCAAGCCCGTACTCATGACCGCTTCCTAAAAACCCCTGTCTTTACGGTTGATCAACTTGTTTTATTTTATAATGTTAAAGCCAATCGCGCTGCTGGGAAATTTAATTTACGGTGGTTCGGTCCATACCGAATTGCTAAACAAGTGGGGCAGGCAACTTTTCGATTGACGATGTTAACAGGTGTTCTCCTACTGAAAGTGATTAATGGTTCTAAGCTTCGCCCCTATCACTAGCCGTCTGATAACCTATGATGTGTATTTAGTATTTTCCCCTCTTTTTTCGCGCGTCACTTGTTTTCCTTTTTATCCCCGTATTTTGGTTGACCACTGACCGTAATCTTCTCGTTTTGGTATCTAACTATGATTAAACGCCACCCTGTGTTACTGTTTCTGATCATGCATGCATGCCGTAATCATGAAGGATATCTCGTCAATACTACACGATGATTAGGGTTTTTGCCACCTAATGTTGTCCGTGCTCTTACTTAATCTTGTTCTTTCCACTGATAATCGCTATTGTGTTTGTGTGCTTGTGCGTTCTTTGTATTCTGTATTCTCATGTTTACTTGTGCGCCATGGAAGCACTCACGAATGTCGCAACCTTCCATGCAGGCCTCACTCCAGAAGTGAGTGAGTATTTGCACAACCGTGGTCTGCTGGCCTTCGCTGAATTGCCTTGGCATTCAATGGAGTGTCATCCATTCCATGCGCAGATCATTTCTGCCATCGCCGCCACACCTGCTACAGAGCAGTGTTGGCCCATTGCTTGTTTACCATCTCGTGTCGTCATTGCTTTAACTACATTTGCTGAAGCTTTTTGACTCCCTCGGGAAGGATTGGAGAATGGTCCACTTCTTTCCGTGGAAACCATGAAAGAATTGTTCCCCCGGCACTCATCTAATGAGTATGCCATTTTGTGTAGACCCGAACCAGAGCGTACAACTCTGCAATTTTTGGTCGCCACCCTGAATTTACAGAAACGCACATATGGTATTTCGCGACCATTCTATTCGATGATAGATACTGTGTCCCGTGAGCCTGTAAATTTCACGTCTTTCTTTCTCTGACGTATTCACCGTGACTGCATGACGGTTATCAAACAAGTCACTAAGGGTGACCTTCCTTGTTCCCGTCTACCCCATATCCTCACCTTCCTCTTTCCGGTGATCCAAGCCATGCAACCTCCTCCAATTGCTCCCTTCTTGTTACATGAAGAATCTACTCAAATGCTCGAGGATGAGGATGATGATGATGAAGATCTGCTTCAACTTTTTCACCGAAAACGCAGATGCGTAAGCCCCTCTAAAAGCCAAGTGCAGGGATCCACTGCAGACCATGAAGCTGAAGTCTTCCACGACACTGCCACTTCCCTCCATGTCGAATCATCAGTTCCTTCTTCTCTGCTCAAGTAGCAGGAACAAAGCGCACACCTGGAAGAATCCGAAGAAGTCTCTTCTCGGGCGGACTCTCATCAGCAAGATGAGGAAACTGTGCAAGAGATTGTAACCGAAATTATCCAGGCGGTAATTGCTAATGCTGAGGCCGTGATTGAAAGGGCTGAGGTGACAAGTCAGTATGTGACCAGAATAGTCCTGGTTCTGAACACTCTTATTCCCCTTCCTCCGCCAATTAACCCTGTTGAGCCCATTGTCGTACGTACTAGTGCAATCGCCACTGTACTTCCCGATGCACCCACTCCACCATCCTCTTCTACCGACTACTCTCCACCACCCTCCCCTCACCTGTTTTCTACCTCTTCATCCAAACCACTTCTTGCTATTCCTCCTCCGCCCGTTATGTTCATTGAATTAGAATCTATGGGTCACCTCTCGATCCAGTTTTCCTAGCAATTACCTCTTCAATTGAAACTGGCAACCGAGAATATCCGGCAAGAATTGCAAGGCAAAGTAGACTTGCTGGAAGCCGACATTGCTCCGTTACAAGAAGAAGCCAATGCTGTCAAAGTAGAGAACCATGCTCTGCAGGTTCAGCTACAACTACTCCAAGAGCAACTAACACAACGAGACACTCTGATTGCCCAACGCGATGCCGCAATTGCTGAATTGAAGGAGAAGAACGTTCTTTTAGCTGCTCGTGATGAGGAAATATCTCAATTGGAGCACATGGTGCAAGACAAAGAAGATACTCGTGTGGCGCTCCGCAATTTGCTGGAAGAAACTCGTGCAGAGCTTACTGAGGTAGTGCAGAAAGGGCAAGAAATGGCTGATCTGGCCATTCAGAATACTGAAGAATGAAAGATCGTATCTGTCGAACTCTTTCAAAAGAGTCGTGAATTGGAAGCACAGATGGGTCGGACACTTCAAATAAAGAAGGAGATGGAAGGAATCATTAAAGAAAGGGATGCGTATTACAAAACCATCCAATATCACGCTCAGGAGCTGGAACGTAGAGAAAAGCAGCTAGGTGCTCAAGCAGAAAGATTGTCACGCATTGATGCCCAAATTGCTAATATGAGGCTGAGTAGAGATGCTGCGTTAGCCAACGAATTCTATTTACAAGAAGCATTTTTGCAGATGTAGACTGATGCACTGATGAGTCAAGTTATTGCGGCAAGTTTAGTCAGAATCGACACACAACTGGTAGAGCCAGACACATTGAAGATTATGCTGGATTCCCTGAAACAAAAGATCACCCGAACATTTAAATTAGCCAGAACTATGTACATACAAGGCATAGTTGATGAGCCTTAGTTTTATTTTTCTTTGCGGGTTCGAGTCCACCGTGCGTGCCAGTGTTAGGCCGCCAGAATGGATTGTATTTTTCATATATCACACGCACCGAAAATGCGTAGCGAATAGTTGTAACTTTTTATCCATAATGAAAGGGCATTACAGTGTTCTTCAGAGAGAGACGGGTTCGTTAGACTATCTGTCTGGGCGACCGTGCGGAGATGCTGTGTTGCAGACTTGCAGATATCTTGAGTATTGTTACTCTGTTCTTGTTGAATTGAAGTAATTCATTATTAACACAGTAGCGTTGTCTTATCATTAATAAGTTTGTACGACGATTGTGATTGATAATTCACGCGCTAATATATTGTGTAATGATAAGTTATTGTCCTGGAAGTATTAGTTACTGTGTAGTTAAATAGTTAATTTGGGAAAATTACATAAAGGGCCTCTGCACTATCAGACCCCTAACCATCCTCAAGAACCCGAAACGAGATTAAAAGTGACTTGACAGAAGTGCTTTTAACAGTGCTCTTGCTTGCGAAGTTGGCTTGGGAAGTCTTCTCTTCATCTTCTTCTTGCCTTTCAGCTTCTTATCCTTCTAATCTGCATATTGATCACTAATTGAATTACCATGATAGGAGTTACCTTCCTTTATGCTATTGTTGGCCTCTTGATTGAAGAGTTTTCAAGAAAGATGTTGAAGTCTGGAGTTTGCACACCCATGATGAGATCATAAAATATGGTGCCATACTTGTATGTAACCTCTAAAGTGCTATAGTGTAAGCAAATCTATCATTTTCTTTTTCTTCTAGTGTGTGATGGTGCTCCTCTTATTGGTCTCATCACTCCATCGTTCTTTCAATTTCACCTTCCATTATTGGTCTTTGTCTCTAACTTCATGTTGCCACATATTAGAGGATGCAAGACATCTCAAGAGACTTGCGATGCCCTCGAGACTTTCTTTTCTGCTAGTACCAAAACAAGAAAGAATCATCTTTGGAATGAGTTCAACCAAATGAAGAAGACACCTTAATAAACCATCACAGAGTTTGTTACCAAGTTCAAGGAGGTTGCGGATCAGTTAGCATCCATTGGAGAGTTGATTGAAGAAGAGGCTATCATGAGGCAAATTCTCAATGGGATTCAAAGTGATAAGCAATGGCAATCCACCACCACAGCTTACGATCTCATCATGGATGTGCAAACTCCAGACTTCAACATCTTTCTTGGACTACTCTTCAATCAAGAGTCCAACAATAGCATAAAGGAAGGTAACTCCAATTCAACTACTGCTCTATATGCACATAAGAAGGATAAGAAGCTAAAAGGCAAGAAGAAGGAAGAAGATGAAGAGGAGACTTTCCAAGCCACCTTCGCAAGCAAGAGCAAGTGGAAAGGGAAGAAGAAAGGACCAAAGCATGAAAAAGCCAAAGTGTACAATATTCAAACTTTTGCCATCTACAATAAGACCAACCACTTCACTCAAAATTGCTGGTTCAATGGGAAGACCCAGAAAGGAAGTGGAGGAGGTGGATATGGTAGCAATAGAGGTAGAGGTTGACACAACTTCAACAATAACAATAGAAGCTATAAGAGAAGGAAATTCAACAATGATTCAAAAGATCAACCACATGAAGACTCATTGCTTTTTATGAGTCTAAGCCACAAAGAAGGTAAAGAAGATGATCAATTGTTCTACATAGATTCTGGATGTTCAAATCAAGTTGCAAGCAACATTGCTCTTCTATCTGATTTAGAAAGTCCAAAGCATAGAAATGAAGTTCAAATAGGGGATGACACAAAGCACAATGTGGAGAAGATTGGTAATGCCAAAGCTTCCAATGGCAAGACAAACATTCTAAGGTTCTCTATGTACCCACTATCACAAAAAAGCCTAATACGTGTAGGCTAAATAGTTGAAAAAGGCTTACAAGTTAGGTTCACCCAACATGGAGCTTTTGCTGAAGATCCATGTCAAGGCTTTAAGAACATAGCCAGAGGTGAGAAGCATGGTAGGCTCTTTACTTTTGTAGTAGGAGAAATTAGGAACATAGCTCTATTAATTTTTGGGTCTCAAAACCTAAGTGAGCTTGAAGTGTGGCATAAGAGACTAGCTCATGTGAATGAAAGAACCTTGAAGGATATATGGAGGGATCAAAGTATTCTTGGACTACCAAACATATCAAAGAAACACATGATCACTAGATGTGATGCATGTTAGATTGGAAAGGCATAAAGACAACCATTCAACCACAAAGACTACATCCACAACAACTTATTGGACTTAGTACATACAGATATATGGGGACCAAGGATCAAGGAATTATGTCTCATTTATTGATAACCATAGTAGATGTACTATTGTGTACTTTATCAAAAGTAAGAATGAAGTGTTTGATTGCTTCAAAAGGTATCTAGCACATCTAGAGAATAATACAAGTAGATCACTCAAGAAGCTCGGATCTCATGGAGGGGCAGGATACTTCTCCAAAGATTTTGATGAGTTCTTGCAAGATAAATGTATCAAAAGGGAAGTGACTACTAGGTACTCTCCTCAACTAAATGGAATTGCTGAGAGAAGAAACAAGACATTGGTTAGATGAGCCAGAACAATGCTTGAAGAGAAGATGTTGCCACATTATCTATGGGAAGAGGCTATTCGAGCCATTGGGTACCTTGTAAATAGACCACCATCCAGATCACTTCAAGGTATGACTCCTTATGAAGCATGGCATAGAAGAAAACCTAGTCTTGGACATTCCAAGGTGTTTGGTTGTTTAACTAATGTTCATGTACCATCGCAAATAAGAGGTAAGCTAGATGAAAGGGCAACAAAGGTAGTGTTTATTAGCTGTGAATCAACTTAGATGGGTTACAGGTTCTATAATCCTTCAATCAGGCAATTCACTACAAGTAGAGATGTTGTGTTTGAAGAACACAGGTCTTGGTATGATGAAGACAAACAAAAGGTAACTCTACCATATGATCTTGATTCTCATTCTCATCAATTAGGAAGCAAGCATGATATGAAGGTCCAAGATCTAAGAAGTGATATAGGTGATGACCAAGATGAAAGGGAAAATGATTAAAAACTATGGAAATCATGATGCATCTTTGCAAAGCAAAGATGCGCGAGTGTGGAGAATGCTCCAAGCAAGAACCCAGAAGATCGACAAAAGAGAAGAAACAACCAGAAAGGTATGGATATGATTCCACATTTGTTAGAAAGCATTCAATCTACTCAACAAAAGACTCAATTTTAGAGGAAGCCTCAACCTATGAAGAGGCAAAGGGAAACCCTAATTGGGAAAGGCCAAAGGAGAAATGGATCCATTGAAGGAGATGGACACTTGGGATTTGGTTCCAATGTCATCCAATCAAAAGGTATTTGGTTGTAGATGGGTATATAAAGTTAAAAGAAACTTAGATGGATCAGTTTGCAAGTACAAGGCAAGATTATTTGCCAAAGGATGCTCACAAACGCATGGTATAGACTATGAGGAAACATTCTCACGAGTTGCAAAGATGACTACAATTAGAACATTGATAAGTGTAGCTGCTGCAAGAAATTGGAGACTTCTCCAACTTGATGTAAAAAATGCATTTCTAAATGGTTGGATAAGTGAAGAGGTATACATGTCACAACCATTTAGAAATGCTTTGAACTCCATGACACTGCAAATGCTAAGTAACCAGAGGTACTTCTTCTATCATCCTTATCTCCTACCCAATGTCCATCTAAATAGATTGTGATATCCAAATCTGAAGAGTAAGAATAGAATATACCTTCATTGATTGTACCTTTGAGAAAGTACCCTCTTAGCTGCATCCATGTGTGGTCTTCTTGGAGAGTGCATGAACTGACTAAGCACTCCCACACTATATGAGATGTCTTCCCTTGTATGATTAGCATATATCAAGCTACCTACCAATCTTTGATATTCTTTAATGTCTTCAATTTTCTCACCTTCATAAACACTAAGTTTATGTTTCATCTCCAAAGGTGTACCTATAGGTTTAGTGTTCTCCATTTTGAACTTAAGAAGTAGATCCTAAATGTATCTTCTCTGATTCAAATACATTCCTTCATCTGTGTATATGACACTGCATACCTAGGAAATATGTGAGCTCATCTAAGTCACTGATTTTGAACTCCTCTTGCATGTGTCTCTTGATCCTTTGAATGCCATTCAAATAATCACCTATCACAATAATATTATCTACATAAATACATAGATAGATAACCTCTGGGAATGGAACTCATGACCTATTGGCTAGGAGTATTATGGGCTAAGCACTTGCCCCAAAAGCCATAGTTGATGATTACTTCAGAATCCTCTCTCTTAGGGTGTGGTTCAACCATCTCTTGCTTGTCATTTATTGAGTCTAACACTCTCTTCCCCTTCTAGACATCATTTTCCTAAATGATCAATCCTTGTTCTCCCCTTGAACTGATGTCCTCACCCTTGCATTATCTCTTGAACCTTCTTGTTCTCAACCTTGGTCTCTTGAATCCTTGGTTGCAACCTCGATGTCTTGAACCGTGCCTTTCCACTTCTTGGGTACTTGCCTATAGAGTTGGATTGTTCACAACCTTGATGTCTTGAGCCCTTGTTCTCAACCTCAGTATCTTCAACCTGGCTCTCACCCATGCTAAGTATCTTGGAGCCTACTGCTTCCATTAAAAAAAATCATTCTAAGAACTTTTCGATGGTACATTACATGTCTAAATCCGACCTACAGATTGGGAGATACACTTTAATCTTTGTTGGGCCAATTTTTGAAAGCGTCATGTGCACCTTCTATACCTGCCCAAGCCAACTTCCTAGGTGCTGATACCAATTGTGGGAATGAACTCATGACCTACTAGCTAGGAGTATTATGGGCTAATCACTTGCCCCAAAACCCATGGTTGATGATGATTTCCTAATCCTCCCTCTTAGGGTGTGGTTCAACCATCTTCTACATGCCATTTCTTGAGTCTAACAGTGTATGTGAAATTTATCCCTCAACCCAAAGCTTGATATCACCTAAAACCCAAGTATAAGACAAAGCAAGAGCTAAAGAATAGAGAAAAGAGTTAAAGTGCAAAGATATCTTCAAGCCCCCCACATACACTTTCCTCAATATTTGATCTCCAAAAATAGCAAGCTCCATGAGTTCCATATGAAGTGAAGTGCTCCTCAATCCACTCCCAAAACATTATGGTAGATCCCTAACTTCCATGATGTGTTTTGGACACAATCCCCATAACGGGCCATAAAAAAATCAACACCAAAGATTGTCCTCAAGTTGTAATGCTTCAAAACATGTAATAAGAAACGTAGATGCTCCAAAAAGCCCCATTACTACTCATCTCGTAACAATTATGGAAGAGTTGATGATTCCCTCAAAGTGTTACCCATCCATGAGATGAGGGGATCACAACGAGTCTTATATGCAACCCTTTATGGAGTCTCGCACTCTATTGTTTATGAATAATAATATTATTATGTAATATATATTTTATTCGTATAGAAAAAAGATAAGTATAGTTGTCTCACTAAGGAGAAAACCTCAACATAATCTGAACGTTGAACGCATGGTTGAAGTCTACAAGAAAAAAGACCCACCACTTTGCATTCATTTGGGTCTGCTCCACACTGCGTGGCGGTACACCTCTGTCGCATAGACACTCAAATCAAAGCATGTCATGTGGCAAACTCCATTCAGATTGCATGGTGGCAGTGCTATTACGGAGTGCTGAGTAAGCGAAAGAGAATCAAGGTTGTCATTCTGACCTCCCCACCCTCTACCCAAGTTGTGTTCCCCACCTGCATGGCATTTTTTATAATAAACAATTGTTGTTTACAAACTAATGCCTTCTCACTTCGAAGAATTAAACGAATTAAACACTTCCAAATCAAGTTTTTATTGAAATGTCCACGTCCCATAGTGCAGTTGGTTGAGCTTTGGCCTCTTCAGTCGGAGGTCCAAGGTTCAAGTCCGATCTGAACATGTTATGGCTTAGGCCACTTTAAACCAGTTGTAACCATGTTTCTTTCAGTTGTAACCATGTCTCTTCGTTTAACCCTTGCTTTGTGGGATAGAAAAAGTCCCACAGGTACTATACCCATTCACTTGTACAGTTGCAATTTCAAAGTTAAAATCCGGAGGAGTAGGCTTCGGCTGAACCTCCATTAAAAAAAAAAAAGTTTTTATTGAAATAATTTATTGTGTTTCAATGCTTTATGTAAATACAAAGCCGGAACATTTTTTAATGTGATGTTCTTTTGGGAATGGAACGAGTGAAATTTCTTTGTTGGTTCCGGAGCCTCAATAAACCAACAGTTGAATCCACATCATCCTCCAAGACTTTGCACGAGAGAAGTCTTACGACTATTCATTCGTACTTTTCATATCCACCTCAAATGCACAAAAATTAAATGAAAAGACATGTTTGGGTGCACAAAAAATAAATGAAAAGACATGTTTGGTGGAAAGCTAGATCACGATAAGAATTTGGGCCATGTTGTAAATGAATAACCTCCCTTCCCCCTCCCCCTCGAAAAAAAAAAAAGAAAAATTATTACTATTTGCCATAATACATATATAAATCATAAAGAAAAATTATTACTATTTGCCATAATACATATATAAATCATTGTCTAATCATTCTCATCATGGACATAAATCCACAATAGTGTCATTGTCTAATGCTCCTTATCATTGACCATCGTCCATAACTAGCTCCGTGTCTCGCTGTGTGTTGATTGAGTTCTATATGTTAATTGAATTGCAACCACATGATATGGCCAATGCCATCCAATGATAATGCTCGAGGGTGGGGCATCATAAGATCATGGAGGGTCTCGATACGTTTACTTTCAACATTCTCTTTAGTATTTTGATCTAGTACCTTCGAGCTATTTCATTGGAAAGGAGACTCTTAATCATATGAGAACAAAGGGAGGAGAACATTTTCGACATGAACGTAATTTTCCATGTTTTCATGGTGGGGAACAGGAGGTATGGATATCTTATTTGTGTTGTGAGAAGAAGGATGGACTTTGCTCTTTTTTTTTTCTTTTAAATGGAGGTTCGGCAAGCGGATACTCTCTTTAATTTTATTTGTGTTGTAAGAAGAAGGATGGCCTTTGCCTTTTTTTTTTAATGGAAGTTCAGCAAGCACCTACTCCCTCGAGTTTTAATTTTGAAAGAACAACTCTACAGGTGAATAGGCATAGTACCTACGAGATCCCCATATCTCACAAAGCAGAAGTTAGACAACATTACAACTGGTTTCAACAGTGAGCTTGGGTCTTATTTGTGTTATGAGAAGAAGGATGTCCTTTACCCCCCCTTTTTTTTTTTTAAATGGAGGTCTGGCAAGCACATACTCCCCCAAGTTTTATTTGTGTTTTGAGAAGAAGGATGGCCCTTGCCTTTTTTTTTAATGGAACTTCAGCAAGCACCTACTCCCTCGAGTTTTAACTTTGAAAGAACAACTATACAAGTGAATAGGCATAGTACCTTTGAGACCCCCCATATCTCACAAAGCAGAAGTTAGACAACATTACAACTTGTTTCAACAGTAGGCTTCGAGCTTTAACTTTGAAAAAACAACTCTATAGGTGAATGGAAATAGTATCCTCAAGATCCCTCATATATGACAAAGCAGAGGTTAGACAACATTACAACTGGTTTTAAATGGTTTAGACTGACCAAAACCATTACATATCCAACTCAGGAATTGGACTCTCATCCTCCGCCTCAACAGACCAAAGACTCAACCACTAAAACAATGTTTCCAACTCAGGAATTGAACTCTCATCCTCCACCTCAATAGACCAAAGACTCAACCACTAAAACAAAGTTTCCAATTCAAGAATTGAACTCTCATCCTCCGCCTCAACAGACCAAAGACTCAACCACTAAAACAACGAAACTTTATTATCTTTGTCAAAATTTATATAACTTACGGTGTTCAGGTAAAACTGTCTTCTTGAGTGAGACAAACTCGAGAGCCATGGGCCGATGGGTGGGAGTTGAAGTGAAAAACACGGACAAAGAGTAGTGCAGTAGAACAAAGATCAGAGAACGACAAAGAGTGATGTAGTAGAACAAAGATCAGATAAGCAGGAAAAGAGAAGATTTTGAAGCACATGCGCTGTCACTTAATACAGTCCACCCCGGGCAGGTGACTACCCATCAATGCATAAAGCAAGAGGGTAAACATTGTGAGCTCTGTTTACCATAAATCAAAATTCCTCTCACAGAGCTTCGTACATATGCATGCTAAGCAGTAAACTTCTGGATGGTTAGAGCAGATGAAAGAATGGACAAAGAGGACAGAAGGGGCTCCAATGATCCATCGCATATACATTTCATGTCATCCTCGCCATGTATTCTCAAGCATTCACGGATCTCTTCATGGTATAATTAGTGTTTCCATCCAGAATCTTGGGTCTTATCCCATTCCATCTTGCATGCTTGCTTCTATATACTGTATTCCAATTATTTTCTTATGGTACCTATTGCGCTTCTTGTCCCGTGTGACATGATCCTGTTCTCATCCCTGCACCAACCAAGACCTTCTGCCTGAAGATGTTGGGAGATGGCGGCGTGGATGCCTGGGGGAAATCAGAGAAAAACTTCACCTGGCCAGAAGGAGGGGGGAGGATGGGCCTATGAAGCAAGGAAAAGTAGCCCAGTAAGCGTCTGCAACATGCATGTGCGCAGTTCGTACGCTCGTCCTTCATTCGCTACTGATACTGAGAACAGATTCTCGCTGCTATCTTGGCCCTCGCTCGCCATTTTCTCTCCTTCCTTGTGTGCGTGGAGCTTGAGGGGCTGATACAATAAGTGTTAGCAAGCTGTCCATGAGGATGTCATCTCGATATCGACATCACCACCCTTATCATCGAACCTGTCATATCTTCCATATCACGTTTACCATCAGAGAAGCTTCTCCGTCGAACCGGCTCTTCTTAGAAGAATAAGCGTAGAAGAGTAAGCTTCTGCTGGTATATGTCTCTTTTAAGCTCCCATTTCTGTCTACGAACGTATATCCCCTATTTAACACCTGTATTATCCTTTCCGCGTTTCCATGTTAGCTCGTCATTCGACGCTCTGGCTTTGCTCCTGGAAACCAACCTCCTATGTGCTCAATCAACACCCTGCTTGACCCGATTGTATCTTCCTGCACTTTTATTGCATCGAACTATATCCCTGTCATTTTTACTCACTCATCATGTGACAACCTATCTACACATTTATTGAATGTAATTCTTCCTATCCTGTAATCTATTCGGGCATATCAGTTCCACATAAGACCATCCTCTCTCTCTCTCTGTGTTTAGTTCTCATACTTTATTAAGAACTTCCCTCATGCAGGATAAAGGTCATCCAGGAGAATTATCCCTTGTGAGGTCGCTGTATGCCCATAAGAAAGACAGAGGGCTATACGCTACCTCATTAAGCCGCATATTACGTTAGAGATCGGCAGGCTAGGAGACAGTGTGTGCAATATCTGGAGGTCTTAGTTCTTTCTTCAGGAACACCACAACACTTCAGCAATGAAACAGCGAAGTGGCATTGATGTCAGCGGAAGGAAGGATGGTTTGAGAACTTCTATTCCCTTTAAGAAGACTGACCAACGCATGTTACCGGAGTTGGTGTTTACTAGATCGGGGGCTGAATGGGAAGTTCCTGATGAAACCTCCATGAAACTTGATAGAGCTCCGAAGGATTTTCATAAACAGAGGGAAGAACTCAAACAACAGCTTGAGAAGCTTGGTATTCTAGGCGATTCAATCGAGACTGGGAAGCAGACTGTAGGAGGAAGGTCACTGCTTCACAATTGGCAGCATTCTGCCATCATACAGAATGATGATGAGGATGACGATGACGATTTTAAGGTAGATGGGGCATTTGACGTTCAGAACTATGAAGAAGAAGTCTCAGCAGACGTTCTTGGATGGTTGGATGCGGTGAGAGACGGAACTGGCTCTTTGGAGGAGGCTGCCATTGTTCGACATGAGAGGTATGCGAAGCAGCCATACATGCGGGCAAAATCTTCTTCCTGTAGGGTATCTCATGCGTCTTCTACTATGAATGGATTATTGGATCAGAATGCCCAAATACCGTCTCCACTAGTCCTCAATTTACGAGATCAGGGTTCATATAGGAAAAGTCAGTCTAGATCTCAGTTCACACTAGAAGAGTCGTATGAAGATGACGAACAAGAATATGCAGACATAGATGAAACAGAGAGTGATTTCACAACAACTCAGAGTGTTGAAAGTTTCAGAGGGGATCCGAGATCGCATCCATCATTCATCCCTGTACGAGCAAGGCAGCCATCTTCAAGTAAGAAGCATTTCTCTTTTGCAAACTCCAGGCATGGACATGTACATCCAGAAACGGGTTTCCTTAATGAAAGTAAAGGCGGTTTTAGGGCGGAGCCTTGGGGACCAGAGTTTTTGGAATATGAAGTAGACAGAATGGAGCTTCCTGGAAAGGAGAGTGAAAGAGTTAACCATAGAATCCGGAATATTACGTCACAGAAATCCATTTGGGCTGGGCAAGAAAAGGATTTGCCACCTGATCCAAGGAAGGTACCAAAGAGTATCAGTGGCTCTGTCATGAAGGAACAGATGATGTTATTGAAACAGCAGCGATTTGGGTCTGCCCCTTATCATTACAAATGTGTAGTTTCTGAGGCTCTTCCTTCGCTCACTCAATTGGAAGAGTACAACAGATGTGAAAGTCATGCTGCCTCATCTGTGGATGGAGATGATGCAGGGAGGAGGTCTAAAAGAGGGGGAATAGGGAAGGAGCCTTTGAATCGTTCATCTGAAGGACACAATGGACATAGCTTGGTGAAGGTTGAAGATGGAGGGAGCCTTCAGCTTGCTTTTCCAGAGTGCAAGGAGCTTGCTCTGTTTGACCACAAGCCAAGGAACTTGAGCCAAAAGTACAGACCAAAAGCCTTTGAAGAGGTGGTGGGTCAGAATATAGTGACGCAAGCCCTGTCCAATGCAATCCTGAGAGGCAGGATTGCTCCTGTATATCTCTTCCAAGGGTCTCGAGGCACAGGTAAGACAACTGCAGCAAGGATCTTTGCTGCAGCCCTTATTTGCAGTTCACCAGAGGACAGGCGACCCTGTGGGTTTTGTAGAGAATGTAAGAATGTGGGTGCTGGGAAGTGCTCAGAGGTCAGGGAAGTGGATGCTGCAAGCAATAATGGAATAGAGAAAGTGAAGGCTCTGTTGGAAGAAACCATATCTTCTCCTGCATTATCTCGTTACAAAGTCTTTATCGTAGATGAGTGCCACGTACTTACCGCTGAGACATGGAATGCGCTTCTCAAAATTTTGGAAGAACCTCCGACAAATGTGGTCTTTATTTTGATCACTACTGATCCAGACCGATTGCCACTAACTGCAGTCTCAAGATGTCAGAAATTCCCTTTCCCAAAAATCAAAGAATCTGAGATCGTGAAGAGATTGCAGCAGCTTGCTGAGCAAGAGAAATTTCTTGTAGACCCTGAGACTTTGCATCTGATTGCATCACGGTCAGATGGATCTCTTCGAGATGCAGAGACTACATTGGATCAACTCAGCTTACTGGGACAGGATGTGAACCCTTCAATTGTTTACGAATTGGTTAGTTCTCATGAATGAATAATTGTTCACCAATTTTAGTTGCCGGCTTTTTCTGTATGCAAAATTTGGGGAGTGGTTCACCTGGCAGCTTATTTCATGTGCAGGTTGGTTCTGCATCTGATGAGCAAATGCTTAGTTTGTTAGATAGTGCTCTGCTGGCAGACACTGTTAATACTGTCCGAGGCGCCCGGGAGCTTGTAGATTCTGGAGTAGAACCTCTTTCATTGATGTCTCGGCTTGCCACTCTGATTACTGATATTATAGCTGGTAGCTATAACTTTACAGAAAGCCAGAGAAAGGGGTTCTTCAAGAAGCAAACATGTAGGTTGCCTTCCAATTACTAGTTTTTCAATAAACATGTCAGTTTTTCTCATGGAGTCGTGTTTCTAATATTTGTGGAATTACTGGACCAGTGTCCGAGGAAAATCTTGAATGGTTACGAATGGCTATGAAGACACTTTCTGAGGCTGAGAAGCAACTTAGGGTTTCAAATGACAGGGCGACATGGTTGACTGCTGCTCTGTTACAGCTTGGACCAGAGCGACCATACATGTTCCCTGCATCATGCACAGGAACAAGTGTGACACAAAGTCCAGTTGCATTGGATGATGTTTGTGAGAACGAAGCTGGTGAATACGAAGCCATCCAATCTGCCCAGCAGACATGGTATGATGGTGGAAACCATGGTCATAATCCTGAGGTAGCATTGCCAAAGTCTGAGCATTGTGCAGAGCATATTACACGCCACACAGTTGCTAGACATGGATCCTCTTGGACTATGAGGACAAGCCATGGCATCTCGTCTGTGAAGGCTAACAGGAAGCTTTCTCATGGCAGAGCTATCCATGATCAGGTGTCATCACATTTAGGACAGACCTCTGACAAGCAGTCATATGATGAAGACCTATCAGATGATTTCACTGAGGATGTGTATAGTGGACAGATGGTGAGCTCATCTAAGCTGGATGAAATATGGTGTAGGGTACTTGACAACTGTCAGTTGCCTTTAAGAGAGCTATTGCATACGCATGGTAAACTTCTGTCTGTTTCAATGTCAGAAGGTATCTCTCTCTCTCTCTCTCTCTCTCTCTCTCTCTCTCTCTCACACACACACACACACACACACACACACACACACATACACACACACACACTCACACACATGCAGAACTGTGCAAAGCTTTACTTGCACTGTCTGATTTTTGCAGTTGATGCTGCCATCCACCCATCCCCCCCCCCCCCCCCCCCCCCACCACCACCACCACCACACACACACACACACACACACACACACACACACACACACAGACAGAGACAGAGCTGTGCAAAGCTTTACTTGCACTGTCTGATTTTGCAGTTGATGCTGCCGTCCACTTGGAAATGAGTGATCCAGAACACAAAGCAAAGTCTGAGCGGTCACGGAAGGCAATTGGAAATGTTTTTAAATCTATTTTGGGAATTCCAGTTGAAGTCAAGATAAGCTTGGCTTCCCTTCCTGCAGAAAATGAGAAGGATTCAAACACTAGACCATCTGTCAAAATTTACAACCAAGTACAAAGTTCCGGGGGTCCTAGTATGGCACAGAAAAAGAAAGTCAAAGGGTATTCTCTTAGCATTTGGAAGCATGCTGCACATCAACCTGAGAACTCCGAAGGCTTTCCTGCAATTCCTCAGGCTTCCTTTGGGTCTCACATGACAGACACTGGATACATGGAGAAGGTAGCTTATTTATGGAAAGGGAAAACTAAATGCTCAAGTGTTGGATATGATCCGCTTATATTTCTGTGAACGATTTTTCTGTACAGGTACGACCTGAAGCAAAAAGATTATCACCCTTACCAGCTTGCATGTCACAAAACATGCCACAGGAAGATGTTGGAAAGAAACAGTCTCATGATGTGTTACAGGGAAGGGATGGATATATGAGGAGTATGGAGTCTGAAGACATGTATAGCAATTTCAGTGATTCAGAAATACATACCGAAACACAGTCCATAGACACCCTTGAGGGGATTGCCTCATACGAACGAAATCGGTAAATGATCCACTAATGGTCCTGCTAAAATTATTAGCTGAATATATTCGCTTGTTCTTAAAATGTCTTGGTAGATATAGTTCGAAGCATAGGGTTACTGATCTTCTGGATGGATTAGAGAACAGCTAGCCTATGTGCTGCTGCTGTTCCCCATACAAAACCTGCATAGGTGGATAATGTTGCATTCCCTTGTGTACTTCTAGTATATTTCAGTAATTCACAGTCTAGAATAGAAATTAGAAGCCTTTCTGGACCTTCCTGATATTTTTATCATCTTACTTCGAAATTGACAGGGAATTTTAACTTTTATGTTTCAGCATCCTCTTTATTGAAACTTTTTTGAACATGTCACCAGGCCTGCAATAGGCAGTGCGGATAGACATTCAGGCTCACATTGCATTGATGGGAGGACATGTGATATGATAGATCAGCAAAAGCAGAAAGGCAGCAGCAGGAAGATTGTGCACCGCTTTACAATGCGGAGCCGTAGTACATCACGACCAGCCAGTAATCCTGAGTCACCTGATGACCAAAGAAGTTTGCAGTTTGCTGCTAAAGGCCACAGCACCTCACAAAAGAGTAGAGATGGTCAGCTATCAGGGGATGAAGTATTGGAAGAGGCACCGGGCCTGGTGGCCATTCGAAAGAAGAGTAAAATCAAGGGGGCGGCAGGAAGCTTTGCAAGATTCTTTAAGCCAAGCAAGTAAGCAAGTGGCATACCATGGTCTTGTCTATGACTGTCCTCCAAGCTCCTATTCTGGCAGGTCTCAGAGTTGTTGCTCATTGTATTTGAATGTTTCAGGCAGTGGAGTGATGTCTTCTCTCAACTAAACTGGAGAGTACATATTCTTCCCTTGACTTGATAGAGTCTACGTCCCTCCCCCCTGCCCCCCTCTCTCTCTGTGCACAAAGAACAGGGCTAATATGTTACTGGAGAAACATGTACGAATGCATATGATGACTAAGAAAAACAAAGAAAAAACTGTGAACACTTGGCAATGATTGATTATGTAATGTACAAAAGGCCAGTAAGGTGACGAGTAGTATCAGAGCATGCATTCAACAGTCCTATAGAAAAATAGCTCATTACAACCTTTAATCTGGATGATAGGTTGTGCTCAGCTGCTAAGTAAGCATCCCAAACTGTAAAAAGAACATACACGGTGTCTCTGCAATATCCAACCTCAATGTGGTCACAGGGCTTTCCAAATCTGTCAGAATGGACGTAAGAATGGATTATTGGGTGTCCGTGGCATTGTTAAGCGTATCTCATGTGGTGGTTCAAAGCATGTTAAATGTGCCGGATCTTCCCCATAGACAAGAGTATGTAAACTAGCTCAGCTGGCTGAGCTTGGATGCTGTATGGAAGCCGAGCAGTAAGAGAAGCCAGCAAACCAAGCACCATGAAAGGATCCTGCCACATTCAATCCGTCTGCTTGCAAGACCATAATCAATGAAAGAATCTTTTGTAGAATGTGGAGCAGGACATGCTTACAAGCTGGTTTATGTCCTGTTCAGCTCAAATACTAATGGGTTTTCTTGCATGTGCTATCATCGGTAGAGATTGAAGGGTCATGTTACTATGATGCATGTCCTGAAGGTCTCCAGAAAGTATTCTTAGAGTTGCACATGTTTCCAATCTCTCTCTCTCTCTCTCTCTCTCTCTCTCTCTATCTATCTGTCTATCTATCTATCTATCTATCTCTGTAGAAAACAAGATTTGATGTTACTGAAAAGATGATGTTAAATCGATTACCACGTGTAGATTGTCAAATAGGCCTAATTGGGGATCTGCATGTTAACCGATGTTGTGAAGTATTATGCATGTACAATGAACTGTGCAGGAGGTGATTACTGTCAATGCACTGATCCTTGTATTGTATGGAAATGTGCCTTTTGATGTCCCCATGTATAAATGCATTGACCAAATGAGAATGATCTAGCCTCACCAACCTTTTGATAGGCACCAACATAATGCCATGGAAGAGAGACTTGTGAAAGCATGGGTCCTTCAGATAATCACCAGATACTTCAATGAATGACTGGTCTAAGCATATCAAAAATGCCTTTTGGGTATCTTGTGGGCCGAGTAGGAATTTTGGATCATCTATTTGAGTGCTAAAAGCTATACGAAGTACACATGAACTCATTTGTCCCATGTTAGAAATCTTGCATAAAGGCCACCTCTAGTCATGAGAAGATGAATAGCTTACCAGATTACTATGATGTGTGGTGGACCATAGACGTCGTCGAAGGAGCTTAAGATGTACAATAAATGTCAAGAATTGCGACTAATTCTCACTGCCCAATTGTCCTATGGAAATGCTATGCAATCATCCACATGAAATTTCTGATCCTCTTTCTTATCTGTGGCTCCAAAATGTGTTCTTAAACTGATAAGAAACTCTAAGATTATTGTGAGTGTATTAGTGCTGCAACTTACTATGCATGTTGATCTCTTGCTTGAAAAGTAGGATGCTTCTAGTGTGAATAAAGTATTGGAAGAAACAAATGTCAGACTCTCTTGGTCAAAGGCCAGGTCCAAAACACTATCTTAGGGCCCAAGCCGAATCATGTAAAGCATTCTCCTCCCATATTAATAACCTTTATATAGTTTCATGTGATGAGTCCAACATGTAGTCAGGAACATCTCGTATCCATGCAACCTGCCACCCTTCAGATTCATCGACGAAGGGTTTATCAAACTCTCCTCGTGCTAAAAATGCTGTCTCAGAAAGACAACCCATTGATGTTAGGCCAGCCAATCTCTCAGTCGGAAGAACATCATGCAAGAGAGTAACCATTCATCAGTCTCCCATCCCCACCTCTTTGCCAGCAAAATAGGGCCTTTTTGGAGCGTGGTTTCTTGTATTGCGAAGGACTTCTATTTTGTCTTGGATATCATGAAGAATCACATATCTCTGAATAAGACAACATAAAATTTATGAAATGGGTTTGGAATAACAAGGCTTAACATCTCAAGATCCAAAAATTCAGTCGTAGGAGGTCAACACAAGCCACAATCTTAACGCCATAGGAAAATAATCCAAAATGTTAGTGAAACCAGAGTTCAAAGCGTTAAACAGATGACTGATTCAAGCACTTCATCTTTACAATCACTTAAACATTGTTGGGTTAGCTGAAGGAAAAAGATGCATTTAATGTGAATCTTTGGAACACAAGTTTTAGGATGCTCATGCAAAGAAGCTAGTCTTCATTAAAGATGACATGATGCACGATTGCACTACAGGTGAGAGAGAAAGCATTAGATATGAAGGTAGGAAAACATTCTATCCTAGTGCTTCTATATCGAATGTGTTTTATAAAAAAGTAACCATATATGCATGTCAAATTGAAGGCAATGACATGCATGCGATCAAGGCTCTTGCGATTTTTGCAATATGTCTGTATTTTTGCACCCGACACAACATTCTATTGTGGTGTGTACCTACACGAAAGCTTCCTTAGAATTCCATGAATTTTTAGAAAACTATTGAATTCATTCGATATGTATTCACCTCCCCCATCAGATCTTAATGATTGAATATACTTCCCTCTTTGCTTTTCCACAATAGCCTTGAAATTTTGAAAGTGAGTAAACAACTTGCTCTTCTTTATGAAGGGTATTCACACTTTTCGTGTATGGACATGAAACCTGCAACCTCCCATAGATGAGGACCTTGTAAGACCCCAAACATCTCTGTGCACTATCTCTAGCACATTCTTACTAACATTCTTGTCATGTGGAAATGATGCCCTTGACTATTTGCCTAATTGACATGCTTCACATACCTTCTACATCTCTGCAAATTTGAAATTTGGTATTCCATTGACAAGCTCCTTAGATTGCATCAGCTTTGGCCTCTCCAAATTTGCATGTCCAATTCGCTTGTGCCATATCTCTATGTTAGCAATAACACATTCACCTTTTGCAAAGATGGTGGCATTCATTTCAAGAAATTTTCACATTCAAAGTAAACATCCTACCTACTTTTTTACCTTTGGAGATCAGCCTTCCCTTCTATTTGTACTCTTCTACATGTAAACAATCAGAATTGAATCAGAATTATAATCCCTAGTCAACCATTTGTCCAAAAAAACAATAAATGGAATTGCTTGAAATTTTGGATATGAAATACTTGGGAGATGTCGAACAAAACGCAAGTTAGAGTTTTGCAAATTGACCATTTTTTCCATGGGTCGTGGCTTCGAGACTCAATATTGAGCAAAACAAGTGATCCTAAAGGGATAACTCTCAAAAATATTCTAGCGCCTTCTACCCGGATACCACATTTTGTAGCAATTTGAGATTGTTTGTGAAGCATGCATTCTCCATGCCTTCTCACAGACTCTTCACTGTCAGCCTTCTTCACAAGCTTTCTATTGCCATATTGGCTTTGATGCCATGATTAGATAAAGGAGATAAGGAATAATGCTCTCATACACTCTCACACACAAAGAGAAGAGTGGACACAGATTCATGCAAGGCAGAATAATCTTCTTCTACTTTCTCTATTATATTCTTCCTTCTTCTACTTTCTCTATTACATAAAGAGAATATAGAAGAATGACCTAATACAACATTACAACTAGTACAATATATAAAGAGAAGTACATAAAGAAAACCATATTGTCCACGAATGAGTGACTTGGAAAGAAACAAATGTGTCATCACTCTCGGTAGATAAATTTAGTAAAGCTCACTAAAACTATATCTTATATATATTACCGTAACGACCATACATCTTAGAAAAGTGAAAACTAGTATGCTAATCCTTGATCTCACATGTTGAGCTTCATATCTCAACAAGGATAATCTAAAACAAGATAGTCTAGTCACAAAAGAAGAGGAATTCATGGGAATCCACTCAAATATGACATGTGAGAGTTCAATCTTAGTTATGGAATTTAGGTAGATGACTTGCTTAGAGGAATCTTTCTTCAATGGATTAGAACTAGGATGTGTAAGAAAATAAGAGCACAACAGAATAGACCAATGGATAGAGTTGAGAAAATAATGCAGACAAAGAGATGCAGATTGAGAGATAGAGAACTCAAAGCCTCAAATTTCCAAGAGTAAAGAAGCTAGAAAGATGGTGTTGTCCACCCGTGCACTTCCAAAGTGGAGTTTAGATGGCGATCTAGACAAACTCTAGATGAAAGTTTTACTAGTGCACAATGCTATGTAAAGCTAAACATGAGCCATGCTTGTATAACGTTTACAAGGGGACTCGATATAGATAAACGTAGTCAAGAGATACAAAATAGCTAGCAAAATATACAATCTTAGCCTTGTGCAACAAGTCTTGTTTGTATTTATCCAAAGTACCATCAAGCTTGTACTTTAGCTTCCAGAACCACTTGATGCCTCTGACTTTGTGCTTAGGGGGTCGATCCACTAGCTCCCAAGTTCCATTCTTCATGATATTGCCGTATTTTCTTTGCATGAAAGCCATCCATTTCGGACTATGGAGTGCCTCTTCCGCATTGATTGGTTCCTTTGCTTTATTCTCTACTCTCTATGATCACCTTGGTCCATTTGCAACCTCTTTTAGTGACTCCGGGATGGGGTTGCAGAATCATAATGCTATCTCACCCAAACTCTTCTTGTACTTCAGCTTCCAGACCCACTTGGTGCCAATGAATTTGCACTTAAGGGGTCGATCGACTAGCTTCCAAGTTCCATTATTCATGATATTATCGTATTTTGTTTGCATGACAGTCCTCCATTTTGGATTGTGGAGTGCCTCTTCCACATTGGTTGGTTCCATGCGATTTGGGCTTATTGAGTGGCATACAAGACCACATTGGGAGCTAGTCCTTTCAATCTAGTATACATACAACACAATCTTGACTACTGATTTCCTTGTATTGACTCCCAAATTAGCAAGATGTGTGACTCGAATGGTCATGAGCTATTTTCTTTCTTCGATAAATTCAATGCACTTGAAGAGATGCACCTTAGAGCTCCACTGGGCATCTATGCTCATAGAAAGAGAAAAAAACTTATTTTTATGCCCATATAAAAGATAAGAATTTATAAGAAGGTGGCCTCATACTTGTCTACACCTTACAAGGACACGTTCAAAAACTGCAAAAATGAGGGCGTGGGCCCCACGTGATACACTATATCTCACCTAGTGGAGCCATTCAATTAGCCACACTAGAAAGTGATGTTTTATCCAATTATATCAGTGGTTGTAGAGTCAAGATATTGCAAGAACCCCTCACTGCAAACATCTTAAGACAATTACAGGTGATAAAAAATTGAAAACAAGAAGACAACACATAAGAGCACAGGCACAAGAAGAAGCCTTATAGTGTATAGATAAGAAAATGTTGTTTTTGAAGCTTATAGCTCAAAATATGCACTCTAACGTACATAAAGAAACACCCATGGAGCCATTTATTCAACCGCAAGCCATTACCATGGCTATGTGTCAGGTGCAATCTAATGCAAAGCCAACCAAGGAGAGAAGAGCATGCATAGCCATTGAATTAGGTCACTCTCCTACATATATGGTAAGATGCTCATACAACTTATGACGGCCAAGTTGAAACCTGTTGAATCCTACTTTATATGCTTAGGAGTTACAAAATCCCATGGCTTGGAGAAGTTATGCTTCCCACTCATCTGGGTAAGGCCAAAGTACATGTGAATCTTTTTATCTACCACGAAGAAGATCTAATAGAGTAGATCATACTTGGACAAGATTGGATATTTTATAATTTCATAGGTCTAGATATTGCCAAGGGCAAAAGGATCCTCAAGTGGGAGAGAAAATATGTAGATATACCTCATTTGAATTCCTTTTTGATCAATGGATTGATCCCACCATAGACTCCAAAGATTCTTAGGTCTACCTTTGATTTCGAACATACAAAGGAACAAACAACTGTCAATCAAGATTCAACCAAATAGAAATATATAGAGGTACAACCAAGACAAAAAATCCTCAGGAGACAACTCTCAAGTGGCTAATAAAGTGTTGGTTACCCAAGTCTGTTGTGTGCGCACAAGCATCTCATAAACAAATCTGGGAGCTCAAGAAGCCGAAAACATCATGTGAGTTTTCTTCTCATAATCACAAGCGGAAACATGCCTCTCACAAAATGCCACTTCGAGAAGCTAGATCACATCCTAGTGAGCCACCACCTATGGTCACATAGATTTGGATACCCAATATTCTTAGAGAAACAAAAAATCAATACAATCACATATGGATTCCAAAATTTCCTTCAGTCTCAATCTACACTTGATGCCCAACAAATTGTATGTCGAGGAAAAAAAAGAGCAAGGAGGGGGTTCTATGGGGGAAATCCTAAAAACTCATGGCCACTAACAAAAGGGGGCTCATACAACTAAGAAGAAACAACCATGACAACCGAAGCTTAGGTTGATTCAAAAGTTGGTACCAGTAAGTTTCAGCCATAGTATAAGAAGAAAATCACACATACCTTCTGGATTTTGAAGAGATGTCCCATTCCACTTCTTGATCCCATGGTCACTTCTTCACCAGTCATGAAGCCCAAGGAACCACTCATTAGCAGGAGAACACACAATAGCTAAAATCATTGCTTTTCAAATCGACATGATCAAGGTGCACGTCATGCTCTTGTAATTCATGCTTATGTGTTGAAGGAGCACACATCCACCATGATATGTATATAGGTGTTCTTTTCTCTTCTATAATCAAAACTAAAACTGACCATCTAGAACTTCACAATTGAATGAAATGGGAACTTATGCATATAGAATTGATTTATCAAGAAGCAGATGCCTCTTTGTTCAAACTCCATGTGCTTCAAGCACAACCCTATGCTTTGCACCATGTCAAATTAAACCTTATGTGTGATTTTATAAACATGTATACCTTGTTTTCGTACTCACATTTCTTTTTAAGAAACCATAACCCATATACTCACATAATTACAAGAGATTTGGCATCATAGTTGTTTTCAGTGCAGTTGATAATTGTGCTCTTTTGAACATACATACTAATTATAGGAAGACATCAGGCCAACCCAATGTGCACAATCAATCATCTTTGCCAAACTAAACATTTAGTCAACTAAAGAAAAATCTGGCGAGAGTGATGCACAGTAACCAAACTTATCTCCTTAGGGATATTTTTCTTGATTTACAGCTCCACTGGGTAGCATTGTGGACTTGCTAGCCGTTACATAAAAACAAGCTCTAAAGTAGTCTTTTAGTCTTGTGGATCTTATTGGTTATTAAAAATAGTATATGGAAGCATGTGGATCTTACTAGTTATGAAAAATAACATGTGGAGGTGCTCACATCTTCAAATTTAGAGTAAAAGTTGATAAAAGTAGGAAGGAAAGGAGAGGTGTCTATTTTTAGACAACGAGGTGCTTCTGTTCATAACCTCTCAATAAAAAGAGTGGATTTGTTAGTGCAATTGGCCAAATTGAGTGATTCTTGTTGTGTTGAGAATCTTACAACTTTTTTTATATATAAAAATGAGTTTTTGTACAAATTGCAATGAGAAAACTCCGTGCAAGTAGGCATTTTGCAGATCTACTTTCTTGTGTGTATCCGGTGCCTCATCAGAGACATACCTCTCTTCAAACTTTCATATCTCAATCATTATGAGGTCTTTTGGATTTTTTTCACTTGCAAGAGTTTCCTTATCTGTAACACTTTCACTTTATATCATTATTTTGCATAGAGCTTTGAGTTTTCCTACTGTTGTACATCAGTTTTCAGTTTAGATAGACAAGCATACCTTGTTGTAGCAAGCTTTAGCATACCTTGACTTCAAACTATTTGTTTGAGAGCTATAGTCCAGCTTTTTTGATGTCTTTTATTTCTAAAGCATGCTACTTAAAGTCAAGTATTAGAATATATAATTGGTTTTAACGAATTATACTCAAAGAATTTTTGGTGATTATTTTTCTACAGTAACCCATTTCTATTTTCTTGAAAGTTTGCAAGAAAGTTTGATTTTTGATTTGTTTGATCTTTTGAAGATCTTGGGAGGTCTCACCACTTTTTCTTGTGTGCTTTGATGTTTACAAGTTGGGAATCAAGTAAGTCAATTGGATTTATGGCATAAAGATTAGGACACATCAGTGTTGGTAGGTTCATGGATATTGCAAAGAAATCCTTGGTTGAAGGTCTACCACAACTACCTAAGCAAGTTTTGGATTTTTTTTGTGAGGCATGTCAGTTTGGAAAATAGGTATGAAGTACTTTTTCAAAAGTAGGATTGCAAAGCAGAGGTATTTTGGGCTTGATTCTATTGGAAACAATGTCAACATATCCAAACTTGGAGCAACACATATCTTAGTCTTTTAAAGAAGAAGACCTGCGGTAGGAATAACAATATGAAGATTTGTTTCTATACTCCTTATATGGAAGCAATGTGTGGCAGTGTGGATAAAGAAGCATCCTTCCAAATAACCCACCTGGGTTCAAGTCTCGCGGGTGGCAGTAGCGTGAAGGATTTTTGAAATTTGTTTTATTAAAGGATGCCGACGGTTTCCATTTTTTCTTCCCATAGTGTTTCATCAACGACGAATTTAATGATCGTAGCTTTATTGAAGGCTTATCGAATTGGCTTTTGGAGGGATCAACAACCTATATAATAAGGCCTTGCTCATTGTTAGAACACTCACTCAAGACTCAAGGAGAACTCATCAAGAGTCTCTCAAGGAGATCAAGGAGGAAGAGTCTCACACTCTTGAGGAGGTGAAGTTTTGGTGAAGGAGAGGCTACTCTCTTGGAGCAAGAAGTCTTCTACTAGGTGGTGGTAACTATCTTTTGTGAGTTAACCTTATATTTTATTTTTAGGGTTTCTCTACCCTAATCTCAAAATTAGGGTTGGTTGATTTACAATTTTGTTACAATATTTTGTGAGAATAAGGTTATCTTCGTTGCTCATTCACTTCACACACTTGGATTATTTCAACATAATCTAAATTTTGTATCATCATCTTCTTGGATATTCTTCCATTAGTGAGTGCACCACTTTATATGGTTGAGTGGTACTCCCATGTTGTAATTTGGACATCTATTGTTTAGTGAGTAAGCATCCAACTTATGTTACCTATCCTTGTCTCAATATCTCTTTCTTTCTATCTCTCACTTATCGTCTTAATTAATTAAGTGTGTATGCTCAAAAGGTTTTAATATTGGAACGATCCTAGGCCCCAAGTTCCAACACTTGGTATTAGAGCATAATTGACATACACACTTAGTTAAGATGAGTGAGATTAGAATTGAGACTGAAGACAAGTTGGATGGATCTTCTAATTATCCCATGTGGAGTTTCATGATGATGAATATTTTAGTGACAAAGTATTTATGGAGTATCGTCAATGGATTCTTAACAAGACCGAGACAAGAAGCTGAAGAAGGGGATAGAACAACTTCAAGAGGTGCTCGAATCACAATTGCAGAACCAAACTGAAGAAGAGGTAACCACTTCTATATCCAAGGTCACTGCTAGGTCTTTACCTAGAGTTCCTCCTATTGAAGATCAGGCAAGATGGGATGCAAGAGATGCTTTAGCACTCTCATACATAGCAATGAGTGTCAAAAAGCATATTCTACCATAGATAAGATCTTGCAGAAGTTCTAGACAAGCTTGGTGGAAGCTTGAGAATCTTTTTCAGAGCAGAAATCCTACTAGGAAAGCTCACTTGAGGAGACAACTAACAAATACAAGGATGAAGACTGGTGAGTCAATTCAAACCCACATTACGAGACTCGTTGACTTGAGAGATCAACTTCTAAATACAGGAGTTGAGATATTTGATGAAGAAATGGTAAATACGTTGATTAATTCACTTCCTATTTCATATCGATCCTTTATAACCACTCTTACCCTTACCACAAGAGATAGAGAGGTGACATTTGAAGAGCTAGAGTTCTTGTTACTTCAAGATGAAGATCAGTTGAAGGGAATGGAAGAGAATGAAGAAGCACTTTTATCTTCATCAAAGGGTAAAAAGAAGAAGAAGAAGAAGGATAAGAAAGAAAAGCAATCCAAGAAGGAAAGTAGGTCCCTCTCACCTTCTACTTCAAATTTTATTTCTACTACATCTAAAGAGAAGTCTTCTAAGAAGAAGGAAGTAATATGTTTTTACTGCAAGAAACCTAGACATTTTAAGTCAGCATGTTATAAAAGGATTGCAGTAGAAAAGAAAAAGGCATCACGTAATGTTGCAGAAGATGATATAAAAGGGAAATCTCAAGGTGATTCTTATGCCTGTATCACCATGAGGAAGTAGCTTTTTATCAGGCAGCTTTACAAGTTCTTTCAACAAGTCCTTGGATATTTGACTTAGGTGCTACAAAGCATATAACAAGTTGCAGAGATGTGTTTTCTTCTCTTTCCTATTCTTAAGGTAGAAGTGTTACTATTGCAGATGGCAATGATTTGGATGTTGTGGGAATAGGTACAATAACCCTAAAGTCAAGAGAAGGTGGTAATTTTTAGATTTCAGATGTTCTTTATGTGCCTGAAATGAAGAAGAATCTGCTCTCTATATTTGCATTTTTAGGTGATGATTTTAAAGTTGTATTTGAGAGAGATCTTTGTAAGATCTTATCACACAAAGACGACAAGTATATTTTACAAGGTGAGCATAGAGGAGGGATCTTTGTTTTGTCAAAAATCAATCAGGCATATGCAATCAAATCTTCGTCACCGGTGGAAGATATGAAGCTATGGCATAAAAGATTTGGACATATTAGTTTTGGAGCTCTCAAGAGTATCAAAGACAAAGGTATGGTTGAGAGTTTACCCTCATTCGAGCTACCAGATGATTCAAATATATGTGAAGGTTGTCTTGAAGGTAAGATGCATAAACTACCTTTCAAGAAACATGGTCATATTACAGCTACCAGGAAATTGCAAGTTATTCATTCAGATGTGAATGGACCTATGAGAGCAGATTCTATTCAGGGCTTCAGGTATTTTGTTCTATTTGTTGATAATTTCACAAGATAATTGTGGATCTATGGTCTTAAGTTGAAGTTAGAAGTCTTTCCAATGTTCAAGAAGTTTGTAGCTATGGTTGAAAATGAAAGTGAGGAAACTATCCAGATTCTCAGAAGTGATAGAGGTGAAGTTATTCTTTCACATAATGCATATATTGCTGAAAATAAGGTTTATGATAAGGAAGCAAAAATTCCAGAGTTCATTAGTGAAAACGACCATGAATTTTTTAGAAGGAATTTGGATTTACATGTTCAACCATATCAGAAGGGAGTTAAAATTCCTAGTATTCAAGAAAGAGTTGAAGAAAGAGGAATTTCACAACGTTCTACAGAGTCAGTTCCACAAGAGACTTTGATTCCAGAAATGGAAGAAGTTAGAGTTCTAGAAAGTCCTAGTACCTCAGCACGACAAGTTCCAGAACCTGTGGAAGCTGAAGGGTCAAAAAGAGTTTCACAACTATTTAAAGATACACCTACTTGGTTATATCAGACTTGGAAAGATAGTGGTATAAAGACTTTTACTGGAAGAACAAGGAGTCAGACTAGACAACAACAACAAGATCATGTAAGAACAAGAAGTCAGACTAGACAGCAACAACAAAAAGATCATGTAAGTTTTGCTGAAGACTTTGAGATTCATGATATTTTGGCACTTATGACTGTTGAAGATGAAGATGCACTTAAGATTCCTATTTGGAGAAAAGCTATGCAAGAAGCGATTGATTCTATTCATAAGAATCAAACTTGGCAGCTATGTGAGTTACCAGAGGGAAAGAAGGCTATAGGTGTAAAATGGATCTTCAAAATCAAAAGGAAAGCAGATGGTACTATTGATAGATACAAGGTCAGGTTAGTTGTCAAAGGATATGCACAACAAAAAGGTATTGATTATGATGAGATATTTGCTCCTACGTCTAGAATGACTGTTATTAGGTTAATACTTGCTTTAGCACATTTTGGTTGGCATATATATCAACTTGACATAAAGACTGCTTTTCTAAATGGTGATTTACATGAGGATGTGTATATTCAACAACCCAAAGGTTTTGAAGAGACAAGTAAAGAACACTTAGTGTGTAAGCTTATAAAAGATTTATAAGGATTGAAGTAGGCACCTAGAGCATGGTATGAAAAGATACATACATATCTTTTATCCATTGATTTCCATAACTCAGATGCAGCTCCAACTCTTTATGTCAAAGCTGAAATAGGTATGATGATTATAGCAATCATTTATGAGGATGATATTATAGTCACAAGTCCCAGAGATGAAGATTTGCAAATGTTTAAAGAACAATTGAAGCAAACCTTTGATGTGAATGATTTAGGAATCTTGCATTATTATCTTGGGATTGAATTTTTGTTTCAAGATGAGTGCATCTATATGACACAACAGAAGTACATTGAGAAACTTTTGGAAAGGTTTCAGATGGTTGATTCTAAACCTATGCAAACACCTATGGATCAGAACGTATCTTTATAGATGGTAGGAAATCAGAGCCATTTGATGCTACTTTATATAGTCAAGTAGTTGGTTGCTTGATATATCTATGTAATACACGTCCTGATATATAGTTTGTAGTTTCTCAAGTATCAAGGTTCATGCAGAATCCGACAGTATTACATTGGAAAGCAGTAAAGCCAATCTTTCGATATTTGAAGGGAACTTCAAATTTTGCTATGGTATTTTCAAAGTCTACACATTTGTACTAAAAGGATTTTTAGATTCTGATTGGGCAAGTGATAGAGACATAAGAAGAAGTACTAGTGGATTTTGTTTTTATCTTGGAGATTGTCTTATCTCATGGCTTTCGAAGAGACAACCCACTATTGCCACTTCATCATGTGAAGCTGAATATCGTGCAACATTTACAGCTACTCTAGAATCAGTTTGGTTGTAGAAGATTTTCAGTTATCTTGATCTAAGAGTACATGAACCCATTCATATATTTTCAGATAGCCAAAGTGCTATAGCTATAGCAAAGAATCTAGTGCATCATGCAAGGACAAAGCATATAGAGGTACACTACCACTATATTCGAGAGCAGATAGCTAAGAAGAACATTGAGATAGTTTATGTTCCTTCTAGTGAGAATGTTGCAGATATATTTACCAAAGCAATGACTAAAGATAGTCATGAGAAGATTTGCAGGTTGCTGAAGCTTGTACCAATATGACATTGAAGGAGAGATTGTTGGAAACAATGCAACATGTCCAAACTTGGAGCAACACATATCGTAGTCTTTTATAGAAGAAGACCTGTAGTAGGAATATCAATATGAAGATTTGTTTCTATAGTCCTATGGAAGCAACATGTGGCAACGTGGATAAAGCAGCATCCTTCCGAATAACCCACCCGGATTCAAGTCTCATGGGCGGCAGCAGCGTGAAGGATTTTTGAAAGTTTTTTTAGTAAAAGATGTCGACGGTTTCCATTTTTTCTCCGCGTAGCATTTCATCAACGACGCATTTAATGATCATAGCTTTAGTGAAGGCTTTTCGAATTGGCTTTTGGCAGGATCAACAACCTATATAATAAGGGCCTTGCTCATTATTAGATCACTAACTCAAGACTCAAGGAGAACTCATCAAGAGTCTCTGAAGGAGATCAAGGAGGAAGAGTCTCACACTCTTGAGGAGGTGAAGTCTTGGTGAAGGAGAGGCTACTCTCTTGGAGCAAGAAGTCTTCTACAAGGTGGTGGTAACTATCTTTTGTGAGTTAACCTTATATTTTGTTTTTGGGGTTTCTCTACCCTAATCTCAAAATTAGGGTTGGTTGATTTACAATTTTGTTACACTATTTTGGGAGAATAAGGTTAGCTTCGTTGCTCATTCACTTCACACACTTAGATTATTTCAACATAATCTAAATTTTGTATCATCATCTTCTTGGATATTCTTCCATTAGTGAGTGCACCACTTTATATGGTTGAGTAGTACTCCCATGTTTTGGACATCTATTGTTTAGTGAGTAAGCATCCAACTTATGTTCCCTATCCTTGTCTCAAGATCTCTTTCTTCCTATCTCTCACTTATCATCTTAATTAATTAAGTGTGTATGCTCAAAAGGTTTTAGTATTGGAACGATCATGGGGCCCCAAATTTCAACAGATTCATACTGATGTATGAAGTCCATCTCAAGAAGAGTCCATTGCAGGTAGCAAGTACCCTATAACATTTATTGATGAATTCTCAAAGTTTATTGATGTTTTTCAAAGTTTGATATGTTCAAGAAGTTAAAATGATTGGTTGAAAAGCAAAGAGGTCGAAGCATAAGAAGGTTGAGATTAGATGGAGGAGCTGAGTATTTTTATAATCAGTTTTTCACATATTTGGAAGAAGAAGGAATAAAAAAGGAGACTACAAACAGATACACCCCTCAACAAAATGGTGTGGCCGAAAGAAGAAACAAGTCTATCTTGGAGATGGGTAGGTGCATGTTAGATGAAAAGGATTTACCACTTACTTTTTGGGCTCAAGCATGCAAAATGGCAGTTTATGTGATGAACACGTTACCACCTACTCAAAGTCATGTCGCAAAAGCACCTTATGAATTGTTTTATTCATCAAAACCAGACATTTTTAATTGTAGAATTTTTGGAGGCATATGTTCTTTTCATGTTCCACAACAGTTAAGGTCAAAGTTTGATCCAAGATCACAAAAAGTGATTCATTGGTATGGCAGAAGGGCAACCACGATATATATGTGTGAACCCAAATACAAGAGAGGTAATTGTTTTGAGAGATGTTATTTTTCATGAAGATAAATCTTGATATAAGCATGAAGTGTAGGTAGATGAAGAAGAAACTACAAGAAGCCATGAAGAAGAGCCAAGTTCTTCGAGCTCACCAAAAAGTCAAATTACACATGAAAAGGTAACTCTCCCCAATCAAAAGTTGAAGAAAATTCTAGATTTAATTTCAATGGGGATTGAGTCACAAGAAGAAGAAAGTGAAGGTTCTACATCAAGAAGAACCAACAAGGTATCCAGTAAGAGAAAGAAGGCAACCCCAAAGATTTTCTCATGAAGCTTATATGGCAAAACTTCTTGAGGAGCAGGAACCAACAACTTTTAAAAAAGCATCAAGGGTGAAGAAATGGGTTAAGCAAATGGATGAAGAAATGGAAGCTTTGCATGAGAACAATACATGGATTTTAGTTTCAAGGCAACCTAACATGAAGGTAATCGATAACAAATGGGTATATAGGATAAAGAGAAACACTGATGGTTCAGTAAGTAGATATAAAGCAAGGATTTTTTTTTTTAAATGGAGGTTGAGCCAAGGCCTACTCATGCAGACTTTAACTTTGAAATTGCAACTGTACAAGGAAGGGCATAGTACCCATGGGACACCCCTTATCCCACAAGAACAGGGGTTTACATAGCTGGGTTAAACTGCGGTCATAACTACTGCAGGGCATGACTGTATGTAAACTCTTCAAAGCATCATATGGTCTTAAACAAGCTCCAAGGGCTTGGAATTTTAGATTGGTAAAGTTTCTTGAAAAGTAGGGATACAAGTGTTCAAATGCAGATACTTCTTCGTATGTTAAGCTTGAAGGATCATTGATTGTTTATATCTCAATTTATGTGGATGACTTGATAATAACAGGAAAATGATGAAGGTGAGATAGCCAGGATCAAAGCAGAGCTTGGATCTGAATTTGAAATTTCAGATTTAAGAGAATTAACGTATATTCTTGGAATTGAAGTTATGAAGAAATAAGATGGTGCATATCTTCTACAAAGGAAGTATATTTAAGATTTATTAAAGAAATATGGCATTGAGCATTGCAAGAGTATCACTCATCCACTGGAACCCAATGTGAAGTATAGTGTTGAAAATGGTGAACCTTTAGAAGATCCACTTATCTACATATCTTTGATTGGTTCTCTTATATATGCTGTTGGGAATGATGGATGGACACTCCAAGAGATTGAGTAGGTACTGCCAAATCCGACTTTGTACCAGCCCTTTGTTGCTTCAGAGTTGATAAGTGGACCTCCTTAGCTTTCCAATGAAACCATAAAATGGCCTATGTACTTTGGAAATGATGTGTGTAAAGATTGAATTAAAACAGATAACTTTGAACTTCAAGATCTCAAGAAAACCTTCTATTTTTGTCTTGACACTTGCTAGATCTTTTGCTTAGTATGACCAGTATAGTAGGAATTGGAAAAATTCCTTTTAGGGATATCTAGTTAGCTTAGCAAACTAACTATTCCTAGTGGAATGATATTAAAAGATTAACTATGCTCAGAGAAATCAATTTAGCAAGTAAACCTTTACCCCCGATTTTTTAGGATTGTTGCAGACTTTGACCAGTGATCACCTTGACAAGTGTTTCTCAGAAATGGCTGAATAGAATCTCTTAAAATTTGATAGTATGTAGAAAACTTTGAGCTGGCTCCAACAAGCTATATATATTTGAATGTGGTGGAGAAATGACTGAGATATGCTCTCCACAAGTTGACAGGCTTTCAAGTACTATGACAGAGAAGTCATAAATGAACAATGTAGATATATGTATTAATGAACACTTGTATACAATGCCATTGGCATTAAGATCATTGCCTAATGGTGTAGATAGGTGTGGGTTAGTGTGTACACCTCACACACACTTAGAAATGACAGAGATGAGCTCGGAAAATGAGTCTGCATGCCCGCGACTTTTGAGTTGACCATTTATAACGATTTAGTTCAAGGTTTGAATTTGAATTCAAACTTTGGCTCTCTTCAATCAAGCTCCTACATCCTAGGAGATATTCCATCTACTTGATTGATGCTTTACACCTAATAAAGTTCACAAGATTTCCTGGTAGGTGTTTACAAAGATTCCAAAGTCAAAAGTGACTTTTACAAAGGACTAAAGTGGTAATTAACCACTAGCATTTGTTCCTATGCTTCTCCATATGTGTATAGATTTCAAGGTATCCTTGAAGCCAAATGTGTAGGCTTGTGATTTGCACCAACAGCTCCCCCTCAAGCCAAACATTTTGACTTGATCTTCATCCTTTAATCTTCATGTATATCCTGCAATCCAATCATTGCTTTGAACCTCCAAAGTTTGGTTCCATCCAAAGCTTTAGTCAACAAATCTGCACACTACATGTTGGTTGATACATAGGTTAGTTGAATGTCTTTGCTTAATAACTTCTCTCTCACATAATGGTAATGGACCTCTATATGTTTGGTCCTAGCATGATAGATAGGATTAGCTGCAAGGTGAAGTGAGCTTGTATTATCTCCAAAGATTATTCGTGACCTAGTATACAAACCCAATTCTGTATACAATAGCTTGATCCATATGGCTTCTTGTGTGGCATTGGCCAATCCTCTATACTCTGCCTCTGTAGAAGATAAAGCAACAGTAAGTTGCTTCTTTGAAGACCATGATATTGGTTTATCACCTGCAAATGAAATGTATCCAAAAGTGCTCCTCCTATCATCCTTGCATCTTGCCCAATCTGCATCTGAATAGATCTTGACATCAATATCTGAAGTGTAAGGGAAATACAAACCATGATGTTGTGTACCCTTGAGATACTTTAATATTCTCTTAGCAGCCTCTAAATGAGGTGCTCTAGGCTTGTGCATAAACTGACTTAGCACACTAACTCCATATGCAATATCTATCCTTGTTAAGGTAGCATAGTTCAAGCTTCCAGCTATACTTTGGTAACGTGTAACATTATCAATTTCATCACCTTCATGGGCACTTATTTTTAGGCCCGGAGTACTTGCAACTTTGGCATTCTGCAAATGGAACTTCTTCAACATATCTTGTATGTACTTTTTCTGAGTAATGTATCTTCCAGAGTTAGTATAGACTAACTCAAGCCCAAGAAAATACTTTAGTAGATCAAGATCATTGATCTTGAACTCCTTCATCATTTGGCTCTTAGTTTTTCTGATTCCATTAGGATCATTATCTGTAAGTATGATGTCATCAACATAAACACATATGTATATTATCTCTGAATTACTTCTCTTGATGAATAGAGAAATGTCTACCTTGCTCATGACAAAACCTTGGTCTTGAAGGTAAGTGGTCAACCTGTGATTCCATGCTCTAGGTGCCTGCTTTAATCCATATAAATCTTTATTCAATTTGCACGCATATGATACCTTGTTTGGATCCTCATAGCCAGGAGGTTGTGACATATATACCTCCTATGAAAGTCATCCATTCAAGAAAGCATTTTTGACATCCAATTGATACATGTTTCAATTTTTTGATGCAGCCACACTTACCAACACTCTGATGGTTGGCGTCTCGGCCACAGGAGAGAATGTTTCTTCATAGTCAATGCCTTGGGTTTGTGCAAAACCCTTGGCTACCAATCTGGCTTTGTATCTATTAATTGACCCATCAAAATTTCTTTTAAGTTCATAGATCCATCTGGATACTATTACCTTCATGGATTCCTTCTTTGGTACAAGTTCCCATGTCACTTTCCTTGAGTGCTTCAATCTCCTCATCCATAACTTCTTTCCATTCTCTCTTGGTTATGGCTTCTTCATATGATCCTGGTTCTTCAATTGACAAATCTTTGGCAAGATAAACAAACTATTTAGTAACAAGAGATGTATCCATACCCATATCTGATAGGTTTTTTGCTCTCTCTTTGTGATCTTCTGATTGACTGATTTGAAGATTCAGGTATGTCTTCAAGCTTCTTCATTTTGACTTTGCCCTTAGATTTCCATGCCTTGAACTCTTCAAGATTGATAATGTCTTCATCATCAGAATTTGAGTCTTCATTCTGAGTAGGTTCCTCCTTAGCAAGACTTGGAAACTCCTCTTCCAAGTCATAGGGTAGTTTAAACTTCCTGCATTCATTCTCATACCAAGAATCATTTTCGTCAAAGACAATATCTCTACTAACCATGAATCCCTTATTGGAAGGGTTGTAAAACCTGTACCCTTTTTTATTTAGATCATATCCAATAAAGATGCACTTCTCACCCTTAGGGTATAGCTTACCTCTTATCTGAGAAGGAATGTGTACATATGCTACACATCCAAATATCCTGCAATGGTCTAGTGAGGGTCTCTTACCATACCATGCTTCATAGGGTGTCATCCCATCAAGGGACTTGGATGGTAACCTGTTTATGAGGTAAGTGGCAGTAGAAACACTCTCTGCCCATAGATAGTTAGGTAACTTTTTTTCATTCAACATTGACCTAGCTGTTTCAACAATCAACCTATTTCTTCTCTCAGCTACCCCATTTTGTTCAGGAGTATACCTTGTAGTGATTTCTCTCTTAATGCCTCTGTCCTGCAAGAAATCTTCAAACTCATTGGAGAAGTACTTACCTCCTCCATCTGACCTTAGTCTCTTCAAATTCTTTCCTGTCTGATTCTAAACAAGTGCAAGATATTTTTTAAAGCAATTAAACACTTAATCCTTGTGCTTCATGAAGTACAATACAGTCCACCTGGTATAATCATCAATAAAGGTACATAGTACCTTGATCCTGAGATTGAGGGGTCTTTGCTTGGTCCCGATACATCTGTGTGAACAAGCTCTAGATAGTCCTCATGCATGTAGCCTTTCCTTGAGAAGGGTAACCTGTGAGACTTCCCAAATTGACAAGCACTACAATTATATATCATGTGTTGTTTGGAAACATTGGGTATTCCAATTACACATTGATCCTTGCATATCTGCTTCAAGGTTCTTTCTCCTACATGCCCTAATCTTTTGTGCCAAATCTCAAGTTCTGAAAGTGTTTGATTTTTATAACTGTATAGTGCAATGTTCTTTGTGTCTTCTAGCTCAAAAGTAAAAAGTCTACTTGATTTTTCTCCTTTTGCTATTCTCTTGAACCCATGCCTTGGATCCTCCACAAATGCTCCAAATTGGTTGAATCTAACCTACAAACCTTTCTCCACAATCTATCCAACACTCATCAAATTTTTTGTAATGGTTGGTACATAAAGTACCCTACTCAAGAAGTTCTGATTTCCATCACAAGTCTTAACATTTCCAACTTTAACTACTGAGTGCTTGGTGTCATCACCTGTTTGTACTTGATGCTTACCTTTTGGTTCCTCAAGATCAGAGAGTAGTGCGACATTGCCAGCCACATGGTTTGAGCATCTTGAGTCAATGTAGAATAGGTGGTCATCATTTGTACCTGGTTTTGAAGTCATGTTCATGATTAGGAGAGAATCATCTTGCTCTTCTATATAGTTGTTGTAGTCCTTTCTGGATTTGAATCCTCCTTGGTAGTTGCCATTGTAGTTGTTGTTATAATTGTTGTTGTAGCTTTGGTGATGGTTGAATCTACCTCTTGACTGTGAGTATCCACCTCTTTGATATCCTCTTCCTCTCTGATTCTTGTAGTTCCTGAAACACGCATCTGATAAACCACAAATGTTGCATGGTGAGGAGTTATAGGATCTCCCCCTACCTTGCTTACCTCCTCTACCCCTTCCTCTTGATGATCCCTGCATAGTTGGCTTGGGAGGTAGTGCCTTCATCTTCTCCTTTCTTGTTCTTGCCTTTATCTTTAGCTTTACTTTTATCAATGTATAGGGCAGAAGAGCTATTACCTTTGGATGTATCTCCATTCTTGTTGAGCTTGGCTTCATGAGTGAATAATTGTCCCATGAGAGTGGTAAGATCTGGAACCTGCATGTCCATGTAAAGATCCATGGCAGTGGTGAAGCTTTCCCATTTGTCATTAACTTTGATCCCATGATCACTTGCCTTACAATCTGCTCTTCTTCAATCTCTTCTCCTATGCTTGCTAACTGATCTGTTACATCTTTAATCTTGGTCACAAACTCTGAAACAGCTTGCTTAGGTTGCTTCCTTAATGTGGTGAATTCAATCCACAACTGATTTTTTCTAGCCCTTGTGTTGGAAGAGAAATAAGATGACAAGGTTTCCCAAGTCTCTTGGGATGTCTTACAGTTTGTAATATGTGGAAAAAGAAAATCAGAGATGGAGTTGAGTAAATAAGACCTTGCTAATGCATTCTTAGCACACCATGTGTTGAGCTTTTCATGTTCTTCCTTTGTTGGCAATCCTCTTGTTTTGAATGAGGGCGATTCCTCATCTCCTGAGATGTATCCATAGAGACTCCTTCCTTGTAGGTATGTCTTCATCCTTAGAGACCATGCCTGATAGTTGTTCCTGTCCAATTTATCAATAAATGAAGGAAAACCATCTCCCATTTTACCTTACTTTGCTCTGATACCACTGTTGGGAATGATGGATGGACACTCCAAGAGATTGAGTAGGTACTGCCAAATCGTGCTTTGTACCAGCCCTTTGATGCATCAGACTTGATAAGTGGACCTCCTTAGCTTTCCAATGACACCATAAAATGGCCTATGTACTTTGGAATTATGTGTGTAAAGATTGAATCAAAACATATAACTTTGAACTTCAAGATCTCAAGAAAACCTTCTATTTTTGTCTTGACACCAGAAAACCTAGGAGATATTCCATCTACTTGATTGATGCTTTACACCTAATAAAGTTCACAAGATTTCCTGGTAGGTGTTTACAAAGATTCCAAAGTCAAAAGTGACTTTTACAAAGGAGTAAAGTGGTAATTAACCACTAGCATTTGTTCCTATGCTTGTCCATATGTGTATGGATTTCAAGGTATCCTTGAAGCCAAATGTGTAGGCTTGTGATTTTCACCAACATATGCAACTTTAACAAGGCCAGATATTACATTTAGTGTAATTACATTGTCTCAATTCATGAACAAACCCATAGATGTACATATGCAAGCAGCTAAAAGGGTCTTGAGATATCTGAAGGGTACATTAAATGAAGGTTTGGGCTATAAATATAATGAAGTTATGGATTTGAAAGCATACAGTGATGCATATTTAACTAGAAATAAGGATGATAGAAGGAGTACATGTGGATATCTGATATTTGCAGGTAATAATTTGGTTTTATGGAGTTTGAAAAAACAGCATACAATAGCACTTTCAAGCATGGAAGTTGAATATAGAAGTCTTACAAATGCAACATGTAAGATTATGTGGTATTTGGACCTTTATGAAGACATGAATCTATCTACATCATGTCCACTACTCTTTGGAGATAATGTAAGTTCAATACAACTCACATCTAATCCTGTGTACCATGCAAGAACGAAACACATTGAATTACACTATCACTATATCCGAGAGAAGGTGGTGAATGAAGATATTGATATTCAACATGTTAGAAGTAAAGATCAATTAGCAGACATACTCACAAAAGTAGTGGATGCTCAGAAGCTCAAGCAAATCAAAGTTCTAGTTGGAGTGAAAGCTTTGGATTTAGAGCTTGACGGGGGAAATGTTCCATAAAATCAAGCTCTAAACTAGTCCTTTAGTCTTGTAGATCTTATTAGTTATTAAAAATAGTATATGGAAGCTTTTGGATCTTATTAGTTATGAAAAATAACATGTGCAGGCGCTCACATCTTCAAATTTAGAGTAAAAGTGGATAAAGTAAGAAGGAAAGGAAAGGTTAGACAAGGAGGCGCTTCTGTTGATAGCCTGTCAATAAAATAGTGCTTCTCTTAGTGTAGGTGGCCAAATTGAGTGATTCTTGTTGCATTGCAAATCTTACAACTTGTGCTATATGTGAATCAAGTTTTCTATAGAATGGAATGAGAAAAATCCACATAACTAGGCATTTTGTAGATCTTCTTTCTTGTGTGTATCTGGTGTCTCATCAGAGACATATCTCTCTTCAAACTTTCATATCTTAGCGACTATGAGTTTTTTTTATTCTTTCTACTTGAAGGAGTTTCCTTATCTCTCATTATGTGGATCTATATCAAAATCTTGCATAGAGCTTTGAGTTTTCCTACTGATATACATCATTTTTCAATTTGAATAGATAGTCATATCTTGCTATAGAAGGCTTTGGCATACCTTGACTTCAAACTATTTGTTTGGGAGCTATACTCCATTTTTTTTTTGTTTCTAAAGCATGCTACTTTAATTCTACTTTCAGAATATATAATTGCTTTTAACCAATTATACTTAGAGAGTTTTTGGTGATTATTTTGCCATAGTAGCCCATTTTTGTAGACCCACATTTATCACATGTTTTTCGATGTAATGCATCTAAAGTGAAACTTGTGCATAGCACCTTATTGGGACTCACATCTTGACCATTGGCTTGAGGATGATATAGAGATGATTTTTGTGGACAACCAAAATTTTTCTCAATAAGGTTTCTATGACTTCATTGACAAAATGAGTACCTTGATTGCTGATTATCTCAATGAGGAGGTTGAATCTTGTAAAAATTTTCTTAGGTAGTAACCTTGCACTTATTTGAGTGTCATGTTTTATTGGGGCTTGTGCATGTACCACTTGGTAAGATAAAATGTCCCTATTGTTATGTACCCAACATGAAAACTTTTGGCAAGTGGGATAATAAGACCAATATATTCTATCTCCCATTTTGCAAATGTGTATCTTGCTATCATTGGCCTAAGAGGAATTTGATCTTGACTGAATGGTACTTTGCTCTTTGGCATGTATCACACCTACTCATGAATGTTTGAGCATCCGTGCATAATGTGGCTGCTATAGAACAACACATAGAATCATTTGCATTTTCCAATCTGTAGAGACATGTATGCCTACAACACTTGAGTACATGAATTCCAATTGTGGAAGATAGTAATCTTCATGTTTCCCTTTAGTTTTATGGGTGTATATGCAAACTAGGGAAAAAAAATCTTAAAGAGGGAGAAATTTTCCTTAACAATCTTAAGTGTATTCACACATACTACTAAAATGTGCGAAACAATTAATAAAAAATTTTCAAGTTCCACACATTACTACAAATAGGGGTGCCAAGATACTAAAAGTACACTACAAATGAAGGTTTGTTTTATGTTTTTGAAGTTCATATGCAAGAAATAGATTATTTTGATGTTCGTTGAGTTAGCTTTCAAGAATATAGGAGGGAAAGTAGATACATAGTAATGATAGGTGAAAGGTAATGTCTTGGCAATTAGAGAAACAACCAAAAGCTAATTTTTCTTCCACTGATGTTAAGTATAAAGATTTTTCCCAATGTATATCTGAAGTTTGTGGATGAAGAAGCTTTTTCAATACCTCATTGTGTAGGTGGAGCGATTTTGAATAAATTGCGACAAAAATAGTAGTGCTTACCTTTACCTTTAACCCAATGTTCCATGCAAGGAGTAAACACATTGAGGTACATTATCACTTTGCGAGAAATAAAGGATTACAAAATGATGTCCACGTACAACATTTCAACCCTAAGGACCAATTTGTTGACATATTTAGAAAAGCTTTAGTTTGTAGCAAGCTTCACAAATTCAAACAACAATTATGGCTTACTAGAGATTGGTAGCAAGTTGAAGCTTTAGGGTAAGAGGCTAGAATGCAAGCTCCAAACTTGGAGAAAGGGTCATAACTCCTTATGCACGAATTCAACATGAAAGATCTTGGTGTGTTGTGCTATTTTTTGGTCATTACATTTATACATACAAAAACAAGTATATGGTTGTTGCAAAGAAAATATGCATTGAATACACTGCAAAAGTATGGTATGGAGGATTGTTAGCCAATTTCTATGCCATTAAATCAAAATAAGAATTCAGATACTATCGTAGGTGAAGCATTGGAAACACCACTATGTATAGGAATCTTGTGGGAAGTTTCATAGATCTCACAATTACAAGGCTAGATCTAAGCTACACTATGGGACTTGAGAGTCAGTTTATCTAGGTTCCAAGGAAACCACATTTAGATGCATTGAGACACACTCTACATTATGTGATTGCTACTTTGGATTATTCATTGTTTAATGAAGCTACTGTAGAATTCCAGGTTCATGTATACACCAATGCAGATTAGGCTTGTAGTGTTGTAGATAGAAGATCTACTGGTGGCTTTCTTGTAAGACAACAGTTACGCAATATAACATAGGAGCAGTAGCAGAGAAAATAACAAATATAGGAGAATCTCAACAATTTTTCTACTAACAGCAAGTACAGATGATGGCGTTGTCCACCCATGGGCTCTCAAGGTAGAGCTTAAATGGTGATCTAGACAACTCTAGATAGGGAGATACAAGGTAGAGGTATGCTGGCTCAATTCCATGTCTCAAGTAGTGCAGAAGTCATGTATATATATAGGATCATGGGTGGCCTTCTGTGGATGGCTATACATGGGCGGTAGAGTGTGGGCGGCCATCGCCCACGTAATTGCTATACACGGCTTAGGCTATTGAGCCAACCTAACAAATATAAATGATTTTTGACTCCGACAAGGAATATTCCATGGAATATTCCCTTTATCGTCGTGCCAGGGGCCCTGCCCCCGGACCCCCACCAGGGGGCTTGCTGGCCCCCTTGGACCCCCTACTCGGGGCTACTCATTGCTACCCAGGCCCCCATAATTGGGGACCCTGATAAATCCCTTTCCTTACAATCTTACCAATGATAAATCAAGTAGGTCTTGATCCTTATGCCCATCTGTTGAAGATGCCTGTTGAGCTACTCTCTTCCAAGTGCTTTAGTGAATATGTCAGCGCAATTTGCCTCTATTGGGCAATATTCTAGCTCCACAATTTCATCTTTAATTAGCTCACGAATGTAATCGTACTGTACTTCTATGTGCTTGGTGCGAGCATGAAATAATTGGTTCTTTCCAATATTCAGACAACTTTGATTATCACACTTGAGTACAGTCGCCATATTTGATGGAAAACCTAGATCTACAAGAATTCTCCTTAATCAGACTGCCTGATAAGAAGCAAAACAAGTTGCTTTGTACTCTGTTACAGTGGAGGAGAGTGCGAGAGTTGGTTGCTTCCTACTTACCCAAGAAAATATTCTTGAAACAAGTGAGAAACAATATCCAGAAACTGATTTTCTAGAATCACAATCTCCAGCCCAATCTTAGAATTCGCATTCCAACATTCCAGTGACTCTCCTTAGGATTGTTGGAAAACCTGCTTAACACACTCCAACAACATAGCAAATGTCTGGTCTAGTGTTGCACAGAAAAATAAGACTTCCAACAAGCTTCCTATACTTCTTAGCATCTACATTAGGCATGTTATCATCAATAGATAGCTTATGATTTACCTCCATAGGTGTGGTAGTTGGTTTGCAGTCCATCATTCCAAATGCCTTGAGAATTTCTTTGGGATATTTTTGTTGTGAGATGAAAATGCCATCCTTCCTTTGCCATACTTCAATTCCCAGAAAAAAATGGATTAGACCTAAGTCTGTCATTTCAAACTCAGTTCCCAAGCTAATCCGAGTTTGATTGATGAGTTCGTGATGATCTCCTGTAATGATCAAATAATCTACATATACAATGACAACAACTAGCTTTCTATCCCTTTTCATTACATACAACTTAGCATAAAAAATACTTCTTTCAAAACTCGTATTTTTGAAAAAAATATCTATCCATTGGTACCAAGCCCGTGGAGCTTGCTTAAGTCCATACAAAGCTTTCTTCAACCTACAAACTTTATTTTCTGAATTAGGCACCTCAAAACTTGGTGGTTGAGATACATATACCTCCTCCTTGAGGTGACTATTCAGAAATGCAGATTTGACATCCATCTGGAAAATAGGCCAGGCCTTTTGTGCAGCTACTGCAAGTACCATCCGCTTAGTGGTGCAAAAGTTTCATGAACATCAAATCCTTCGATCTGTGAAAAATCATATGCAACCAATCTTGCCTTATACTTTTCTAATGTTCCATCTGTTTTATACTTAACTTTCCAAAATCATTTAGTACCTATTACCTTCTTCTTTGGCGGCAAGTTGACTAGATACCATGTATCATTTTTGAGTATACTATCATACTCAGACTACATTTTCACTCTCCAACTTGGATCATCAAGGGCTTCTTCAATGGTGGTAGCTTCCTTTATCGAGCCCATGATATTTACCATTAGAGCCATGTTAACAATGTGTTCTGAGGCTCTTCTTTGCTCCTCTATTCTCTTTGATCTTTGTAATCCATCTGAGGATGATTTTGGTACATCCAGATGTGGATTGTGATCATCAAAGAGTTGTTGTGCCCACTTTGATAGTGGCTTACGTTGTGCAGCTACAACTAGTTGGTTTTTTATTGAGGACATTTCTCCATTAGATGTTTCCTCCTCCTCAACTTTAACCTGTCTTTTGATAGGCACAAGGTGAGATATTTCTCTGTTTGATGAAATAGTAGATTTACCTTTATCTTCTACTAAGTGTGGTCGTTCATCAAACACCACATCTCGACTGACAAAAATCATCCTTGCCTCAGGATCCCACAACCTGTATGCTTTAGACTCTTTACTATATCCAAGGAAGACACACTTTTTGCTTTTTGAATCCAACTTTGATCTTATTGAATCAAGAATATATGCATAATAGAAACAACCAAAAATTCTAAAATGCAAAACTCAAGGCTTTTTACCAGAATATGCTTCTTGAAGAGTCATCCCCTTCAGTGATTTTGTGTAGCTTCGATTGAGGATGTAGACTGCTGTATTGACTGCTTCTACCCAGAAGGAATCAGGCATGTCTTGAGCCTTTAAGATACAATGAGCCATTTCAACTACTGTCCCGTTCCTATGCTCAACAACGCCATTTTGTTGAGGTGTATGAGTTGTGGTAAGTTGCCTTTTCACACCATGCTCCTTACAATAATTATTCAATTTTGTTGACAAGAATTCACCTCCTCTATCTGTTCTAAATTTCTTCAATTTCCTTCCTGATTCATTTTCCGCATACTTATGCCACGTTTAAAATTTTTCAAAAGCATCAGCCTTCTCTCGAATGAAATAAACCCACATCTTTCTACTATAATTGCCGACTAACAACAAAAAGTAGAAAGATCCTCCTAAAGCGAGTGTAGACATTTTACCACAGAGATCAGCATGTACCAACTCTAGAGGAGCTTGAGATCGATTGCTGGTCTCTCTTGGAAATGCCTTTCATTGTTGCTTGCCCATCGTACAAGCTTCACAAGGTTCTTGCAACTCTGAAAATGCAGGCAAATGAGCGACCATCCCTGTTCTTTGCATCTCCTTCAAGAGTGCAAATCCGAGATGCCCAAATCGTTGGTGCCATAACCTGCTTACAACTTTATCTTTTGTAGCAGTTAAGGCACTTAACTAATACAAGTTATCACGTCTTATGCCTTTACCTACTATATTACTGTTGAGGTTGTAGCAAGGAATGACCAAAACCCTCACCACCTTGCATGGAAGCAAGAAGGAAGGCTCAAGAGTGACTCTCCTCTCATCCAGCCCTACCTCCCACATGTTCAAGCCATTGGCAACAGCCCCATGCTTTGCCACATGCTTGAAAACAAGGAGAATAGGGAGTCAAGGATCCTTGTCCATGAGGAAAATACAAGCAAATACAACTACTCTACTCACATAAAGGAGAGACATGCATAGGCACACACACACCACTCTCACACACTCACAAGACACAATACATGTAACTGTAAATAGTCTTCTTGGAGTAAATGAGAGCATCTTCCATTGATAAGAGATTTTACATGAGAGCACGTCGACCAAAAGCTCCCCTCTTTACAAAAATGAGCTCATATTTATAGGCTAAGCTCTATTCCCCATGTGCTCTTTTGAAAAGTCAAAAAGTGGATCTCTCTCTAACTGTCATATCTTCTAGGATATTCCAAGGTCATATGTGTAACAACCAAATCCCCAAAAAAGACCTGTGTGGGATTTTTTACGTGGATTCTCCTTAGAAGGGTAAAAAGGGGCGAAGTATTTGAGAGACCTCTTACTATGGTATAAGGAAATATTAAAAAGTTCTCTAGGAGAGTGTTCATATGTGCCACTCAAGTATATACAAAAAAGGATTATTCTCATGGTCTTAAGAAGGGTTCCTATGCACAATTGTGGACGAGTGCATACCCTACAACCCAACACTCTCCCCCCCTAGACTTTGTCATCCTCGATAAAGCTAAGAGAAGAGGATCATACATAACTGAATTTCCAAGTTGGAGTCAAATTTGAAAACTCTTCAGTTCTTCAAAATCTACAATTTCTTCAGTCTGCAAAGCTTCAAGCAGCAACAAGTCTTCAGTCTTTACTTCAAGCTACAAATCTTTAATCTTCAAAGCTGAGCGACACAATCCCCTTGGGGGATAGTCAGCCCAGCATGCATCCCACTATGCAGTCTTTTGTAAGGCTGGAAATGTGTTCTCAAGAAGCTTTAAAACCTGAAATGACATACATACAAAAGAGCAAGTAGACTGCATCTAAAAATGAAGTAAACATTCACTCCAAAGTTAGTTTCCACTTCAGGGGCATCTTCTCCTGCAAGAGTTTCTTCTAGAGAGAACTCCTGAAAATCTTGTTCTTCTTGCAATCCAAGAATTAGAGCTAAAGAGCAAGGAAAACCAGAGGAACCCATATGTGCCTGATATCTTTGTGATGCCATAATCATATTTTCATTCCTAAATATGCTATCCCCAAGTGAGTGTGAGACATATTGCAAGGTATACCATGAGATAAATATGGTTTCATGATTAACTTATGGTCCTGCCATCATTTATACTATGCTCATATCAGCAAGCTTGCTAATCACCATGAGTATTATGTGTTTTCAAACAGATTGGAGAATAGTGCAACGTTATGACTCTTATCATTCTACAAGCATTCCTGAAATTCAAATAGCTTATCTAGAGTTATTCCTGCAAAGCATAGTTTCAAATCATCTGTAGGAAGTAAAAAGGATCAATGCTGAAGTTCCAAGTGTGTTGGCCTGAAAAAAATAAGCCTTTAAATGAGTATTGTGAAATTAGAGTTACTTCGCTAGCAAAAAACAATTCCTCAATCCTTTATGACTTCACACTTAATTAAGTTCACAACAAGTCTGAATCCAGTGTCTCCTTGGTTTTACAGGAACAAGATATCCTCAAGACCTCCCGAAATCTACAATGTAGAGCAAAAGAATAGCAAAACACTGGTAAGACACCTCATTGCATTTTTATAATAAAAATTCTTTAATATTCCGTTCAGGTGATGGCAAGAATTTAGACCACATGTGCATCTTCCCAAATGAAAAAAATATGAAGAGTGTTGATTCCATGAAAACAAAATGCCATCTTCAGAGGAGAGCTAATCAATGGAATACTGTCTTAGGAACGTCTGAAAAGTGTGGGATAGGCATACCCCACCCTGCAAGAATGCACATATTTATCATGAATTTTTTAGTTAGCAAGAAGTGATGGAATGCCACAATCCTGGAAATAAGTCTTTTATGCAAGTTCCTACACAACTCATATTCATCCAACATTCATAATCCTTGTTCATTATGCTAAGTCAACAAAACATATCACAAAGCACAGTAAAGAGTTATTCCAGGGCTAGGACTTGGTCCAGTCCTCAAAACTTTGGAGTTTCCTCAAAGAGTCATGTCAGCCAATGAGAAAATCAATAGCTCTAGTCCTTAATCAAGGGATGGCCGTCCTTTTTTCAGAGAAATCAAAATAGAGAAATCAAGACTGTCCATGAACAAACTATTAATAGGTGAAATCTCAGTGCAGTGGTCACACACATTATACTTCCCTACATAGTGTGAGTATGAAATCGTTCCCTTTTAGGGTAGTTGCTAACATCTGTGGAGGTGTGTCTTCAATTGTCATTAATGCCTGTAGTGTCGGCACCTATATCAAGCTTTTCAAACCTTTTGTCTTTCTCAAATGTCCATTTCCTTTTGGATTGATGAGTTGAAGATGAATTATCAAGCCATCATTTGATAATCACACTTGTCTTCAAAGGTGGGAGCCCTAATTTTTATATTTGTATTGGATCTTAACATCAAATATTAGGTTAGTCATGTGCTACTAACCAGATTCAAGAGTAGAAGTTTGGTAAGTCCTTTGTGTGACTGATAAAGGTAGGCAAAAAGATTTGGGTTTTGTTCGAAACCTCTACATTTTAGTTGATAGTATTTATCCTACCTTAAAGTATATGAAGAATAATTTCCTTTGAAAAGGAGTGACACTAGTTTGGGAGCCTAGAAAAGCATGAATGGCTCTGCATTGCACCTATATCCATTTACATATTCAAACAATTTTTAATTTTGGATATTTTGGATAAGCCAAAAATGATTTAGGGATCATTAGAATTATTTATGAGGGAGATGTAGAGGTGGAGGGTAGGGATTAAGGGGGAGAGAGAGAGAGAGAGAGAGAGAGAGAGGAGAATTGAGTGCAAACCTTTAAAGCACACTACATGCACAACTATCATCCTTTTTATTTACAATTTTATCTATCGAGAGGGCATTATCACCTTGTTTTGAATCATACATACATGTTAGTATATTTCTATAGCAATCTTGCTAAACACTCTTAGGATTGCAGGGGCACTTTTTTACTCCTTTAGGAGGTTTTGTCCATTGGCTTGTATATAAGCCAATAACCCTTAATGGATAATTATTTTTGTAAAATCTACACTTAGCAATACCCTTTGTGTTTGGATTCTACGATTCTTCTTCTACATAGTCATGTTCCTATGCCTTCGTGATCCCAAGTGCAAATGTTGATGGGGGAAGTATCTCAACACCTATGCAACGACAAAGCATGAATGACCTCCATAGGTATCCCTCTTTGACCTCTACACACCAAAAAAGCTCTTTCTCAGAGCATATGCATAGCACTCTAATACGCTTTTGTAGACCTATTGTAAATACTAAGAGCTTTCCAACAAAACAAATTTAACTCCAAATGGATGCTTACACAAAGAGAAACAATGTCTACAACATGAGCTAGTTGAATGCTCACAACTGCTAGTCAAATAGAGACCTCACTTCACTCTAGCAAACTTTTCTCACAGATTATATAGAGAATGAACCTCAAACTTAGCTCAACTTTAGATCACTCAAATGGCTACCCAATGACACCAGAATCATACCAAATGGATAAATAGAGAAGGAGAACCAACCCTTACAACAAAGAGCAAAACATTTCCAACAAAGCCTACACACAGAGAGAGATATCAATCACCCAACTTCACTAAAATAATGTTGCTCCCATATTACTCAGAGAATGCTCAAGAGAATTGATGAACATAAAATAGACTCTAATAGATATTGAATGAGACAAGAATTACATCAAATGAATACAATATGAAGAAGAACCACTACTAACAACTCAGGGGTAAAGAGTTGCAACATTGCCTGCACACACACATAGATATGCCTACTAAAAAAAAAAAGAAACTAGCAAGAAAGGGGCTAGCTTAAGCAAGGGGCTTGCTTATCACAACTCGAGCACTTAGTTGTCACTCCAAGAAGATGGCCCAAAACAACTCTGGATACATGCTCCTTTTATGGTGAGAAGTGTGGCCCTAAAATCTAGGAACTACCTTTCCAAATCAGCCTCCTAACTTGGAGGACTTAGTTGAGATGACTTGGGGAGTGGTTGAGTTACTTTTCTCGATGGATTCTCGTGGCTTTTGTTTTCCTTTGATTTCTTCACATGTCCATAAAAAATTCCCCACGAATTTGTAGCTTGAAGCTTGACTTTTAACACTCCTCCTCAAGCTTCAATTCTTCGTCTTCATCCAAGCTCCATGTTGATGCATTGCTTGAATTTTGAAATCTTCATCCCATCCAAAGCCTTTCTAAACATGTCCGTAGCTTGGTCCTTGGTACCAATAGATGTACTGAAACTTCCTTGGATATCACCTTTTCCCTTATGAAATGATAGTGCACTTAAATATGCTTGGTTCTAGCATGATAGACAGGATTCGATGCTAGATGAATGCTACTCATATTGTCACAAAACCTTGGATTTGTGTCAACCTGCAAATTAAGCTCCATAAATAACTTCTTAATCCACATTAGCTCACATGTGACTTGAGCCAAAGCTCTATACTCAACCTTGGTGGAAGATAATGCCAACGTGGGTTGCTTATTTGAAATCTATGAGATGATCTTGCTACCTAGCACGACTAGATAACCACTTGTACTCCTTCTATCTTCCTTCGAACCGGACCAATTTGGCATCGGAATAAGTTTTGACCTACATATTATAGTGGCCTTGAGATATCGCAACATTCTTCTTGCAGCTTGCCAGTGTGTAGTTCTTTGACTATGCATAAATTGTGATAACACTCCAACTCCATATGCTATGTCGGGCATAGTTATTGTGACATAATTGAAAGAGCCTACAATAGATCGATACAAAGTTACATCCTCTAATAGGCTTGCAATGTAGCATCCTAAATCTCTCAAGTAGGTCTAGAATATACTTCCTTTGTATGAGCATAATACCTTCTTCTTTGTATACAACTTCAATGCCAAGAAAATACCTAAGATCTCCAAGATCAGAGATACTAAACTCCTTTCTAACCTTTGCCTTGATCTCCTCAATGCCCTTTGTATCATTACCTGTAATGATAAGATCATCTACATACACACACATGTAGACTACAAGCTCTCCTCTTTGTTTGATGAAGAGAGATGGATCTACCTTGCATTGATTGTAACCACATTTGATCAAATAGTCCACCAATCTTTGGTTCCAAGCCCTTGGAGCTTGCTTTAGGCCATAAAATGCCTTCTTCAACCAATAAACATGATGTGGAAACTCTTTATGAACAAAACCGTGTGGTTGCTCCATGTATACCTCTTCTTCCAAGTCTCCATTGAGAAAGGCATTCTTGATATCCAATTGGAAAAGCTTCCATCCTTTGCTAGCAGCCGTTGCAATGAGTGTCCTAAAGGTGCTCATCTTTGCCATGGGCATGAATGTCTCTTCAAAGTCCAGTCCATAGGTTTGTGCAAAACCCTTGGCCACCAATCTTGCTTTGAACCTAGAAATAGATCCATTTGAATTCCTCTTTACTTTATAAACCCACTTATTACCTATTACCTTCATGTTCTCCTTCTTGGCCACTAGAGTCCATGTTTGATTCTCCTCAAGTGCGTCGATCTCTTCTTGCATTGCCTCTTTCCATTTGGTGTACCTGCTTGCATCTTCATAACAATTGGGCTCATGATCTTCTACTACTTTGTTCATATATGCATAATGAGTTGCCACGTAAGAATCATAAGTAAATCTTTGAGTTGGATACTTAACCATAGAAGACTTCCTTTCTTCCCCTTTTGGAGGAATAAGTCTCCTTTACCTTGGATACTTGATCTCTTTCTTTGATGTGGCTTCTTTCTCCATCATGTGTCCTTCATCATCTTCAACTTCATTATGTTCTTCATCCAACTCCACCAATGTTTCTTTGCCTTTGTTGATTGATTGTGCTTCATAGCTTGATGAAGATCTCCCCCTCCATGGTGAGGTCATGCTTGAACTATCTTCATTGATGGAACATGTTATACTCCAAAGATGTACGTGCGTGGAGGAATGAGAAGTTCCTTGCTCAGGGGATAGCCAAGGCCAAAAGCCAGAGAGTTCATAGAAGGTACCTACTCACGATGGCCAGATGAGTAGAGGAACCTTAGAGAGAACTATAGATGGTGACTAGGCAAGGGCTATAAATAGGCTGGGAGGTGAGTCCCCGGCATGTCATTCTCCACTTCTCACAGAACACCTTGGCCCGCTTAGCTCTAGGTTGATTTGTTCTTCATCATGTGCATGCTTTTGTTCTTCATATTCTTGTATACAATCATACTTCTTATACCAAGGGAGTAGCTCATCAAATGCTACATCCCTTGATATCCTCAAGTCCTTTGTGTTTGGGTTGAAGCACTTGTAACCTTTATGATCATTTGAATATCCTAGAAACACACACTTTTCTACCTTTGGTTGTAGCTTGTGCCTCAATTCACTTGGCACATGTACATAACAAGTACATCCAAATATCTTCAAGTGGGAAAGATCAGGTTTCTTACCATAATAGGCTTGATATGGTGTCAAGCCATGGATCCCTGAGGTAGGAGCCCTAATCATAAGATACATTGCAGTATTTGTTGCATCACTCCAAAACATGTTAGGTACATTCATCTCATTAAGCATTGCTCTAGCAATCTAGGCAATGTATCTATTCTTTCTCTCTGCTACTCCACTTTGTTGGGGTGTGTGCCTGCATGTTACTTGCCTCTTGATGCTTTGATCCATTAAAAAATTAGAAAATTCATCGGAGAAATATTCTCCCCCTCCATCGGATCTTAACTTCTTGATATATGTACCTATTTCCTTCTCTACCATTGCTTTGAATGCTTTGAAACATGTAAACACATCTGATTTGTTTTTGATGAAATAAACCCAAACCATCCTTGTGCAATCATCTATAAAAGTGACAAAGTACTTGTTACCTCAAATGGATTGCTCTTTGGTTGCCCCCCACACATATGTATGTATCATCTCCAATGGATGTTAGCTTATGTAGACACTCTTCTTGAATGGAAGTCTCGCTTGCTTCCCTAGTTGACAAGATTCACATAAATACTTCATACCTTGTCCTCGGAAGTTTGTAAGACCTTCAAGCAGCCTCTTGAATTGCATTTCCTTCATTCTTTGTATGTTGATGTGACCTATCCTCTTGTGCCACAAGTCCAACTCCGAAATCCTCTTGTTTCCATATGTGAAGTAGACATGTTGAGTGAAATGAGAATTTACCTCCAAAGTGAAGAGTCTCCCTTACTTCTTTCCTCTTTCTATGAACTTGTAACCTTGCTTAGAGTTCTCCACAAAGCATCCACCTTTGTTGAACCTTACTTGATAGCCTCTTTCAACCATTTGCCCCATGGACACCAAGTTCTTTGTGATGGTAGGTACATGCAAGACATCCTTGAGACATCCTCCTTCCTCCTTGTCATCCAAAGCTACATCTCCAACATGGGAGATATCATGGGCTATATCATCACTATTTCTACATGTCCTTTACCTTTGGGAGCATGTAGATTAGTAAACCAAGAAGCATTGCAACTCATATGGTTGCTACATCCACTATCAATATACCAAGTGTTATCAACTTTGCTTGAATTCCCATTCATGTGCATCATCAAGAGATTGTCATTTTTTGAACTTGTAGAAGAATAATTACTTTGGCCTTTGTATGAAGAACCTTGATTATAGCTCCTTTGGTTTCCTCCATGGTAGCAATCTCTAGCATAGTGGCCAAACTTGTCACATATGTAACATCTTTCTCCATCTTGATTCCTGTTTTGTTGATGTCATCCTCCTCTTCCTCTTGTTCTTTCTCTACGTCTTTGTGATGAGGTGCCTTGGTGATGTCCTTGGTTTCTTGAGTGGCCGTGCCTTCCTCCAAACCTTTCTTTGCCCCTTCGTTGTCCTCGTCTTCCTTTGCCCCTTTGATTACCTGCATCGAAAACTTGTGCATCCTTGATTTGAGTTGAACTTCCACCTATGTTCATTTCTTCAGTGACCATGAGAGCAACCAATTGCTCAAAACCGGGAAGATTATCCCTTACATATACTGAAGTGGTAAAGGGTTTACACTTCTCATCATCCCTCAAACCATTGATAGTATATGCCACAAGATCATCATCATCTACATGGCTTCCAATGGATCCCAATGCATCTAACAACTCCTTGAACTTAAGTATGTAGTCATTTATGCTACTCCCTAAGCTCTTCCTAAGGTTGTTAAGCTTATTCTTGAGTTGGATCTTCCTTGCTTTGGTGCTTGTTGAATAAAGCCTCTCAAGTATCTCCCATACCTTCATGCTTGAGTCCAAGTCTTGAGTATGGCCGATCATGCTATTGCTAATGTGTTGGGAAAGGATAAAGATAACCCTCTTGTCTCTTTCATTCCATTCCCTAAAGCCCCTTCTCTAGTCATTGGTTGGATTCTCATCCAACCTAGGTCTTGGTTCACTTCCACTAATCAATCCCCAAAGACCCTTGCCCATAAGGTAGTTGGAGACCCTAAATCTCCATGGTTGATAGTTCCCCTTGTCTAGCTTTTCAATTTGACTGTTGAAGTCTCCCATATCTAGTCTTTACTACTTGACCTAGACCTTGGCTAATGCTCCAATGTGTGTACAATGCAAATGAGGCTTTGAGGTTACCTCAATCCAAAGCTTTCCTTAGATGGACACCTTGTGCTCTTGAAAATTTGAGTAAAATAGCTCCCCCTTGATGTGAGCTACCTCCAAGAAGCTTTTGTTGATGCAAATCTTCAACCACCAACTCCAAGAGGTCTTCTTCCTTGTATTTGATGTCTCCAAGATGACAAAATGCTCTGATACCACTGATGGGGGAAGTATCTCAACCCCTATGCAACGATAAAGCACAAATGACCTCCACAAGTATCCCTCTTTGAGTCCACACACCAAAAATGCTCTTTCTCAGGGCATATGTAGAGAACTCTAGTGAGCTTTTGTACACCTGCAGTATAAGAGCTTTCCAACGAAACAAATTTCACTCTAAATGAATGCTTACACAAAGAGAAACAATGTCTACAACATGCGCTAGTTGAATGCTCACAATTGCTAGTCAAACAGAGACCTTACTTCACTCTAGCAAGCTTTTCTTAGAGAGTATACAGAGAATGAACCTCAAAATTGGCTCAACTTTACAACACTCAAATAGCTACCCAATGACATAAAAATCATAGCAAATGGATACTAAATACAGAAGGAGAACCAGCCCTTATGACAGAGAGAAAATGTTTTCCAACAAAGCCTACACACAGAGAGAGATATCAATCACCCAACTTCATCAAAATGAATGCTCCGAGATTACTCAACGAATGCTCTACAGAATTGGTGAGCATAAAGTAGACTCTAATAGGTATCCAATGAGACATGAATTACATCAAATGGATACAATATGAAGAAAAATCACTGCTAACAACTCAAGGGTAGAGAGTTGCAACATTTCCTGTGCACACACATAGATATGCCTACTAAAAAAAAAACAAACAAGCAAGAAAGGGGCTAGCTTAAGCAAGGGCCTTGCTTATCACAACTCCAGCACTTAGTGCTCACTTTACGTGAGCTAAAACTCCAAGAAGATGGCCCAAAAGAAGTCAGGATACATGCTCCTTTTATAGTGGGAAGTTTGGCCCTAAAATCTAGGGACTACCTTTCCAAATTAGCCTCCTAAGTTGGAGGACTTAGTTGAGATTCCTTGGGGAGTGGTTGAGTGACTTTTCTTGATGCAATCTCATGGATTTTGGTTTCCTTTGATTGATCCACACATTCATAAAAGATTCCCCACGAATTTCTAGCTTGAAACTTGACTTTTAACAAATGTTTGGTATCAAAACATGTCCTCTCTCTTTGACGTGTATCACAGGAAGAACATCACTCATTATATCATATCACTACAAGAATTTATGAGAAAAATCATTTTGTTCATAATACTCTTAGGTCGCATCTAAATGATCGATTTGAGCTCATTTTGAGCTCCAAAATGCACTGTCATAGTGGCTCTTTAGGTAACTTTTTCCCTTATGTGCCAAACATATATATACTTTTTCATTCAAGGTACAAACATTGACCATGGTCAAGAAAAAGGATGATTTTACATCTTCATTGTTGAGGATAGGTTGGATGGTTCCAACTATGTATTATTGGCATACATTTATGGGACATGTATTTTGGAAGGATTGTCAATATTTTGCAAGGTGTTGAAATATACCTTTTCACAAATAAAAACATTCAAAATGTATTTGTTGCAAGTAGTGTTGAAAATTTTCATGTTCGAGTTTTGATGTAGTTCCTATTTTGAGTCCTCTAACAAGCTCAATTTACACAATATCAAGTACACCACAAACATCCCCAACCATTGTTTAACAAATTTTATGGGATTTCAAAGATGAATATGCACATGATTTTCTTTCTCTATCTATCAAGCATGCTACATTCCATCATATTAGCTTATGCAAAATAGAAAATGATGCTTTGGATACTCTTTCTAGACTATAGTAGTCAAGAAATGATGCTTGTGTTGCTTACCTTTGAAAATGATTGGAAATTGAGAAAATGAATGAAGTTGAGTCTATGGACAATTTCTTCATAGACATAAAAATTTTGAAGGAGCAATTGATTTCCATAGATAAGATTTTGAAATATATTTTATTTATGCATATAGTTTTTAATGTTTAATTGCTTCTTATTAGATTTTTTCTTCCACTCTTTTTTTGATTGATGAAGGACAATCCAAATGCCTTGAATTTTGAATGTAGTTAATGTCTACTATCATGTTGCACATTAAACTTTTATTGCTAAATAGAAGAGGAAGAGTAAAGGAAGCTTTTCTTCTCATAAGAAAAAAAGTGTATCTGCTACACAATCAAAGAAGGAAGACAAAGATGCAAACAAAGTAAATAAGAAGAAGTAATTTTGAAAAACCTGTAAGGCAAATTATCATAACATCAAAAAATTTCCTAAGCTTTCTACTAATGAGGCAAAGAAGCTTAGGAAAGTTTGCAGAGTCACACTTTTGCTTCTAAGAGTGACTTTGCAAACTTAATAGAAAATGAAGAATGGGCATTTACTATGAATGCAATTATGAAAGATCAACACATTATCATTCTATGTTGGCTATGGACTCCTAATATCCTATCATGGGAGTTGGAAACTTGAGTTGAGGGAAAGATCTCTTAAAATTCCCATGGCTAAGCCAAGAAACTTGAACAAGTCAACAAGCATTGATTAGACTTGGCAAGATTTGTCCAAGAACTTGCAATTGGAACTACTATGAAGTTTTCCCAAGTACTGGCAATAAATCTCATGCCTGGCTCATGAGTGTTACCTCTTTAGGCATTAAATCCTCAATTGGATTAAAGTTTTTTGAATCAAGATTTTTCCAAAGGCATAAAGAGTTAAAAGGGCCTAGACATACCCTATTAATTTGGCCTAGAATTTCCTTGTAAAACTTAGTAGGTTTATAAAATATAACACCTTCGTCTTAGCTCTTAATATTGGTTCCAACAGGAGTTGGAGAAAGGATCATTGGAAATGATCATGAGAGAATTTAAAAGGCACCAAAAGAAGGCCAAAACCAAGATGATTTTTTGTGGATTGGAGAAAATATCCACTCGTATGGGCAAAAGAAGGCAAAAACCAAGATGATTTTTTGTGGATTGGAGAAAGTATCCACTTGTATGAGACAATGGAATGCTAAATCCTTTGAGAATTTTTCTTTGCTGGCTAGAAAGAAAAAGAACTCATGATTCATAAAAAGTATGAATCAGGCTATCTATTTCTTAGGAAATTGAATTAAGTTAATGTACCTAAATAAAACACTAGAAAAAAGGATAAAGAAATGAAGGAGAGTTTTTATTCTCACAGAAGTGAATTCTATAAAACTTAATGAAGTCCAAGCTTTTTATTGAGTTCAGGTTCAAACATTCAAGATTCTTTCAATCAAGGTTCAAAGAAATAGGTTAGTACCTAGTGTAACGTGGTAAAGTCAATCTTTTGACTCTGTAAAATGCATAAGAATTGCATTTCAAGAAAAGAAGTCATAAAGAGATTGAACGAAGGAAGGATTAACTTAGCCTAGTAAAGCATAAATGTTTTGAGCAAAGCAAAAATGTCATCATTTGAAATTGAGTGTGTGAACACATTGATGTTGGATACCACACTAGTATCTTGTGATTGGATGATTTTTAGCTTTAGTTCATGAATCTTTTTGCGAATACATTTTCTTTCTCTTAAAGATAATAAATTTCTTCATTATCTTATTGAAACAAATATTTGAAAAATTAAAGTGTTGACTCACCTAAAATTTGACTCACAACAAGTTCAAGTATCTTTGAAGTTTTGAATTGGTTATAGAAAGTTTTAGTTTTTTCTTTTTGCTTTATGAATCTTTTGGGTTTGATTCAAATAAAGTGTTTGATTCCTTTCAAGAAAGACCCTAGTTAGGTAGTTGGAAGAATGTAACTAAATCAAAGACCCAGATATATGTTTTGTACAAGGACCCATTCAATCTTCAAAAGGTTCTAAATATAGGTTGACTTGTTCATTTCCTTTTGCTTCGAGTTACATAGCATAACTTTAAACTTTCAAAGAGTTTAGTATACTTTTGAAAAGAAAATGTAGGAATCACTCATAAGATTGACAATTCCCAAGAACTTAAAGCTAATTATTTTGTGAAAAGTGTCCTAAGTTGGACAACTCTAATTTTCGATTTGACTTGTTCAAGTTAAATTAAGGTTGAATAAACATAAGTGGAAAACTTTCTCCTAAATTCTACATAGGATTTTTTAAGCCGAATAGGACAAAGTAGTCCTACAATCAGGTAATAAATCAAGTATATGTTGGTTAGGAGTGAACCATAGTACAAACATCCAAGTTAGATGTTTATGAGAACTGAAATTCTAGTTTTCCAAATCAAATTCAAGTGAATCAAGAGGTCTCAAAGTTCTAGTAGGGATACAAATCCCACTTTAGTTACTAAATCCATGCAGTAGTGATGCCAAAAAATGAACTAGTATATTGTATCCACCATTTACATGTAAGTGACCAGATTGCACATAGTGAAGACAATGAATTGGGTAGGGATGTTATTTGATCACCCTTATTATTCATTCATTACTTGTACTCAAATGAGTTTATCAAGTGCAAAGCTTGATGTTGTTTTGAATCATTTGGGCAGGGATCCCATCACAAAGATGAAACATGTTTTCTATGTTAGAACATGAGGCTCAGGGGTTGCCTACAAAGTTATATATATAGCTATGTTTTTGAGGAAGAAAATCTTTGCCAAGGGCGAAAGAATGTAATAAAGTAATTATTTGAATATCCGGTTGATTCAAATAGATCTAAAATCAGACACCACTTGGCCACTCGTGTATATGGCTAAAGATTTCAAGATTAGACTTAAGAATAGGTTCTTATGCTCTCTAAGATTAGGAATCCACCTAGCTTAGTGGATACGTCTTAAGGGGGGCAAGGAACAAGTCTTGAGTTCAAAACATACATGCAATTTGCCCAAGAGCTCAATGAGCTAGAGTGTTGTGGATCCTTTTTTCTAATTGGCCCCTTTGCATATTAAAGGGTGGTGGAGAATCAATCCACAAAAGAGTGTTGTGTATAGATTCTAAAAACAATGGTTCTCAACTAATGCTACTTTTTCAAAAGATTGCTTCTCAAGTAAATTTGTTCTTTCGAAGATTGTCTTAGAATCAAAGTGGTTGAGTCATGAGTAGATATATATACATGCATACGGTTGAGAGGAGAGTCATCTCTCTAGCATGCGGTGGTCCTAATATATATATATATATATATATATATATATATATATATATATATATATATATATATATATATATATATATATATATATATATATATATATATATAGAGAGAGAGAGAGAGAGAGAGAGAGAGAGAGAGAGAGAGAGAGAGAGAGAGAGAGAGAGAGAGAGAGAGAGAGAGAGAGAGAGAGAGAGAGAGAGAGAGAGAGAGAGAGAGAGAGAGAGAGAGAGAGAGAGAGAGAGAGAGAGAGAGAGAGAGAGAGAGAGAGAGAGAGAGAGAGAGAGAGAGAGAGAGAGAGAGAGAGAGAGAGAGAGGAGAGATAGATAGATAGATAGATAGATAGATAGATAGATAGAGAGAGAGAGAGAGAGAGAGAGAGAGAGAGAGAGAGAGAGAGAGAGAGAGAGAGAGAGAGAGAGAGAGAGAGAGAGAGAGAGAGAGAGAGAGAGAGAGAGAGAGAGAGAGAGAGAGAGAGAGAGAGAGAGAGAGAGAGAGAGAGAGAGAGAGAGAGAGAGAGAGAGAGAGAGAGAGAGAGAGAGAGAGAGAGAGAGAGAGAGAGAGAGAGAGAGAGAGAGAGAGAGAGAGAGAGAGAGAGAGAGAGAGAGAGAGAGAGAGAGAGAGAGAGAGAGAGAGAGAGAGAGAGAGAGAGAGAGAGAGAGAGAGAGAGAGAGAGAGAGAGAGAGAGAGAGAGAGAGAGAGAGAGAGAGAGAGAGAGAGAGAGAGAGAGAGAGAGAGAGAGAGAGAATTGATTGCAACCCTTTAGAGCGCACCACATGCACCACTTGTATCCTTTTTATTTAATATTTTAAGCTATCTAGACGTCATTATAACCTTTTTTTTGAAGCATACATACATAGTATACTTTTGTAGTGATGTTGCTGGACACTTTTAGGAATGCAAGAGCACTTTTTTACTTTGGAAGATTTTGTCCACTAGTTTGTATGTTAGATAATAATGCTAAATGACTACTTATGTTTGTACATCCTACACTTAACAATACACTTTGTGTTTGTCTCCCAACTTCTTCTCCTTACTCATGTTCCTATGCTTTCATGATCCCCAAATGCCAATGATTGATATCAAAAAAGGTCCTTGCTCTTTGAAGTGCATCACATGCACACCATCACTCATTATCTCATATCACTACAAAAGTTTGCAAGAATAATCTTAGGTTGCATCTAAACAATTGATTTGAGCTCATTTTGAGTTTTAAAATGCACTATCATGGTGAATCTTTAGGTAATTATTTTCCCTTTGTGCCAAATATATATATAGTTTTTGTCTCACCAATATAAGCGGATTGAATTTTCCTATAAGTCGAGTGGAGATCCATTGGTTATTTGTGTTTGAGTTTTTTGAGAAACAAATTTTTGCATCAAGGTATAGTCATCGACCATGGCTAAGAACAATGATGCATTTCACATGTCTGTTGTTGAGGATAAGTTCGATGGTTGAAATTACGTATTATTGGCATACATGAGGGACATCTATTTTTTTCCAAAGGGTTTGTGGAATATTGTGGAGGGTGTTGAAATATATTTTGTCACAAGTACAAACATTCAAAATGTAGGTGAATGCAAGTAGTGTTGAGAATGTGCATGTTCAAGTTTTGGTGTAATTCGTATTTTGAGTCCTCTAACAACTTCAATTTAGACAATGTCAAGTACATGACTAACATCCCCAACCATTGTATAACAACTTATATGGGAATTCAAAGATGAAAATGCACATGCCTTTCTTTTGTATCTATCAAGCATGCTATTATCCCTCATATTTGTTTATGAAAAATAGCAAAGGATGCTTTAGATACTCTTGCCACACTATAGTAGTCAAGAAATGATGCTCTTGTTGCTTACTTTTGAAAAGAATTGGAGAGTGGGCAAATAAATGAAGATGGTTCTATGGCCAATTTCATAAAAAAGATAGAAAATCTGAAGGAGCAGTTGATTGTTATAGATAAGATTTTCAAAGATATTTTTATTGCACATATAGTTTTTAATAGTTTAATTTCTTCTTATTAGTTTTTTTTCTTCTTTTCTTTGTTTGATTGATGAAGAACATCCTAGTGCCTTTAATTTTGAAGAGTTCGTATCTGTTTTGTTGCAAGAAGAACAATCAATGCAGTTAATGTCTATTGGTAGCTAGAAGGGCAAGGGTAAAGGAAGCTCTTCTTCTAGTAAGAAAAAGTTAGTAAGTTCTACACAATCAAAGAAGGAAGACAAAGATGAGAAGAAAAAAGATAAGTGTTATACATTATGGAATATGTTAAACAATGCATTGTTGGAGTGTTAATTTACTAATGTATTAATGTGTTTTGGCATTTTTGATATAGCAGCTAAAGGTTCATGAGGGCATGAAAGCATGAAGGGCAGACATCCATAATCCGACTTTAGGGCGGACATCAATAAATCTGATTTATAATTTAGTTTGTAAATAAATCCGCATAGAAGGTTCTATTGTTAGAACTAGTTAGAAAAATAGTGGTTAGAATAAGGGTCATTGTAGATCGCAGTTTCGGATATTAAAAGAAAGGCTTTCTACGAAAGTCAGCAAGTTTTAGTTTCACGCATGCTTTTCGAAGCCGCTCTCATGTAACCACTTTGCTTCGACAGTCCACTGAGTACATGTATTTATAAGAATTTTTGATTATGTCGAAAAGAGTGGTTACATGAGAGCGGCTTCAAAGAGCATGCGTGAAACTAAAAGCTGGTGACTTTCATAGAAAGCCTTTCTTTTAATATCAAAAACTGCGGTCTACAATGACTCTTATTCTAACCACTATTTTTCTAACTAGTTACATTATGGAATATGTTGAACAATGCGTTGTTGGAGTGTTAATATATTAATGTATTAATGTGTTTTGGTTTTTTTTGATATAGCAGAAGGTTCGTGAAGGCGTGAAGGCATGAAGGGCAGACATCAATAATCCGACTTTAGGGCAGACATCAATAACTCTGATTTATAATTTAGTTTGTAAATAAATCCGCATAGAAGGTTCTATTGTTAGAACTAGTTAGAAAAATAGTGGTTAGAATAAGGGTCATTGTAGACTGCAGTTTTCGATATTAAAAGAAAGGAAGAAAGGCTTTCTACAAAAGTCACCAACTTTTAGTTTCATGCATGCTTTTTGAAGCTGCTCTCATGTAACCACTCTTTTCGACGTAATAAAAAGTTCTTATAAATACATGCACTCTGTGGACTGTCAAAACAGAGTGTATGGGGGGAGATTGCACCCAATACTGCGTTCGGTCTCGTCTCTTTGCATCTCTATTTTTTGTGTGTTTTCTGCGTTTGCAACCTCTATGTGTGTGAGCAAGATCCTGATAACAATAAGTAGAAAAAAATTTGCAAATACTAAAGGCAAATGATCATAACATCAAAAGCATTCCTAATTTTACTACTAAAGAGGAAAGAATGGTTAGTGAAAGCACTTCTACTTCTAAGACTCATTTTGCAAGCTTAGAACAAAATGAAGAATGAGCATTTACTACAAATGCAATTATGAAACATCAATATATTTGGATGGTTGGTACTTTGATAGTGGAATGGCCAAAAATATTACCTTTCAATGCCAATTTTCACCTTACTTGAGCTTTCACCTGATGGCAATACTATCATATACGAAAAGAAATCCTCATATGCTATCATGGGGGTTGGAAGAAACATTCTTTGCATTTCAAATGGTAGTATACTCACATTGTGAGATGACTTATATGTGTTAAGGATCAAGAAGAATCTATCATCAATATCAAAACTAACCAAGATTCGTTTGTCATTAAGTTTGTTGATGACATGTATGATGTTATCATGAAAAATGGTACTTGGTCTTTATGTGACTTTTCACTTGGAAAGAGGGCCATTAGAACTAAGTGGGTATACAAGCTGAAGTGTAAGCCTGATGGGACAATCGACAGGTATAAGGCTAGGCTTGTTGCAAAGGGTTATTCTCAAGAAAGAGGCATTGATTTTGATGAGATCTTTGCTCCTACATGCGGAATGACTACTATTCATAGCATCTGTGCACTTGTAGCCCATCATGGTTGGAATGTACATCACTTGGACATTAAAACTATATTTCTAAATGGTGACTTGCATAAAGAAGTGTATGCTTTTTAGCCTGATGGATTTGTGCAAAAAGTTCATAAAAACCAAGTGTGTAGGTTGAAAAAGGCATTATATGATTGAAAGCAAGCTGTTAGTATATGATCAATGTCTACCCCTCATGATTGTATGCACATTTTGTAAGGCCCCCTTTATGAGGAGAAGCCAAGCGTGCATTACCCAATTGATGGGAATCCCAACTTCAATGTTGGATGAAGGTCATATTGGACCATGTAAGGTATTATAAGGAAAGGGAGTTACCAAGGTCCCCAATTGTGGGGTCCGGGGTAGCGGTGAGCAGCCCCGGCTGGGGGGTCCCAGGGGGCCAGCGGGCCCCCTGGTGGGGGTCCGGGGGCAGCGCCCCTGGCGCGACGGTAAAGGGAATATTCCATGGAATATTCCCTGTTGGAGTCAAAAATCATTTATATTTGTTAGGTCGGTTCAACCAGTCTAAGCCGTGTATGGCAATTACGCGGGCGGTGGCCGCCCACGCTCTACCGCCCATGTATAGCCATCCATGGTAGGCCACCCATGATCCTATATATACATGACTTCTGCACTATCTAAGACACTGAGTTGAGCCAGCATACCTCTACCTTGTATCTCCCGTTCTAGAGTTGTCTAGATCACCATTTAAGCTCTACCTTGAGAGCGCACGGGTGGACAATGCCATCATCTTTGTACTTGGTGCTAATAGAAAATTATTGAGATTCTCCTATATCTGTTATCTTCTCTGCTATTGCTCCTGTGTTATATTGCATTACTTTTGTCTTACACAAGCACCACGTGCTTGATATGAACAAATACATGCCTACCTGGTTGCACAGAGTATTGAGAACAATGCAACTAAGAGAACCTTAAATGCTAAGCATGCAAATGATGTGCTTTTGATCATTGTTGACTATGTTGATGACGTGCTGCTCACTGGTCCTCATAAAAAGCATATTGCTAATTTTAAGGCTGATTTTCATGCCTCATTTGAGATGTCAGAGTTGGGGCATTTGCATCATTATTTTGGCATTCAGTTTATGCAAGGAATAGCTTTGTGTCAAAAAATATATATTGACACATTATTGTAGCATTTTGGCCTTGAAGACTGTAAACCTATTGCCAATCCTATGAAGATAGGTTTACGGTTGAGTCTTCACGATGTTGGAGATGCATTTGATGTTGTTTTCTAAGACCACACTAGGAGAGATATACCCTTTCCACCCAACCAACCCTTACAATATACATCACCAAGACCAAGGGGGTAAGTCCCTCTCAAGGGGACATGTGTACCTTCTATTACATGGGTTCCCAAGGTGATCACATGGTTTCCAAGCTTAGGAATCACATGCCTTCTAAAGGAAGACCCTCCAAGCTATCACATACAAATCAAGTGGCTAGGAGAAGGTTCCAATCAAGACTAAGGTACTCAACCTTAGAGAATTATTCCTAATGTTCAAGACCCATCTAAAAGGGGTAAATAAATCATAAATCGGAAGGGTTTCAAACCTAGAAACTTAAGTGTTCTAACCTGTAGACCCATGTAGTTATACAACATTCTCCCCCCTTAAAATTATTTTCATCCTGAGAAATGAGTGGAGATATATAC